>BQNB010023000.1:2106-34987 GCA_026074375.1 Tanacetum coccineum | reverse complement strand
CTCAAAAACTCAATTTTTACCAAAAATCAGCAAGCACTTGCATTTTTCTAAAATGATAAATCATTAACTTCGACCCCAACGATTTCCTACTGTCTTTCATTTTCAGACCAAAATCCCCTAAGCATTTATGTAAAACGTCCCAATGAACAACTTTTATGTTTTACCCGAAGGCCGTTTCGAACCAGAAAAGGCCCGAAACGCCACTCGAAAACTGCATCAGCAACTAATTATAAAAATAGTGCTGTCATTTATTTATAAAAACGCAGACCTGTAATTTGATCAAAAACACCACTTTTATGCACTTTTGAGCCGAAATCCTTTTTACGTTCAGTAGAAAACATTGTTTCGGGCAACTTTTGTGTTTCGGCCGAAGGCCAAAACGGGTCAGAAGGTGTCCAAAACAACCTATTTTAGTTCTGTGCAGGATTAAATTTTGACTATAATGTGCTGATTTTTGATATAAAATTTTTCAAACTTCGGACGGCTCTAAAATCTTCGTTTTTAAGAGTTACGGGTCTAATTTTTTTTTAAACGATCGTCTCGACGAACGCTAACATATTTTAAAGCCTAAATTTTATAAAAATATTTGCACGACACCCTAACGAGGCGTCAAACTTTCCGCTCGAAATTAACTTTTTCAAAACCTATAAAACTCCATCAAACTCCACCAAATCATCACCAATACTTCACAATATTATACCAAAACCTACTCCCCATCATCTAAACTAGTTTACCAACATGTTTACTTCCAAAAATTCGACACAACATACATGCATATGGATTCAGTAACATAAAATAAGGTGCACAAGAAATATATAAAAACGAGCTTACAAGTATGTAGAACAACATAGAATGACAAGAATCAAAGAGAGAAGACGATTTCTTGCAAAAACCCCAAATAATGATGAAGCCCTAACTCTTTGATTCTTGATAAAACCTTGTAATTGGATGAATTATATCTTGGAAACACCTTAGAGTACTTTGAATAAGAGTCTTGAATACTTAGAATAGATCAAAAATGGAAGAACAAGACCACCTATAGTGGTGGTGGCGTGGTTATGGAGGCAAGAAGGAGAGGAGCGCAAATTTTTTTATCAAAGTCACTGTGTTTTTATTTTGTGATACTAGAAGTGGAGTAGACAGTTTTAAAAGGGGATGTATGCATGTAACAGTATAAATTTTAAGTGGAATTAAAATAAGAGGGTGTTTGGTTTTTGGTTTAGTTGGAGCTTAAAACAATTAAGGGGGTGTTTGGTTTGCTGTTTTGGGTCGGCAAGGGGGAGTGAAGAGGGTGTTTGGTTCATTTTTTTACATTGTTATGCATATATCATGTGTTAAAGGTAAACATAAAATAAAATGATGAGGTTTAAGTTCAAAACGGGTTTTTTAGCAAGGTTCGACCAAATCGCGAAAGAAAATAAATTTTACTAAAATAAAATTTATAAAGGCCTTGGGGTAAAATATAGAAATATTTGAACTATAACGGACACGTAGACGAGAAATAAGCTAAAAAGACAGCTCAGATTTATTGGAAACGCAAAATTGCTAAATCGAGTAACGGTAAAAATAATTTTTTTTACTTAAAGGTAAAAATAGGATTTAATTATTTATCTGATTTTTATGAAGTATTACAATGCCCACAAAGTTCATTTAAAATATACACGGTTTTGTAAATATTTCAAACTTATTTTAAGGTTCTGCAGAAAGAGGTTACGGCGTAACCTGAAGAGTTACGACGTAACCATGTGGTTTAAAATTTTGAAGGACATGTTACGGCGTAATCCAGGATTGGGTTACGACGTAGCTTCAATGATTACGGCATAACTGTAATTGTTACGCCGTAAATGCTACCTGTAGCAATATTTCAACCACATGATTATAAGTCAACATGACCTCAAATTCAACTTCTTTACTGTAAGAACCTGCAACATAAAGTGAGAAATATACAAACCATCTAAAATGCGGAATTTAAATGATGTTTATTGATAAAAAGACGGGTTGTCTCCCGACAAGCACTTTTGTTTATTAACGAGTCTTTAAGTTAGACTCACACGGGGACTATGTCTTTGCGAAGTGAAGATCTTCATCTATAGCGTGAATGTCGCCTCCATAATATTTTTTTAGCCTATGCCCATTGACTTTAAAACTGACTCCATTATTACCGCGTACTTCTATTGTTCCATAAGGGAATACCTTGCTAACAGTATATGGCTCGTACTATCTTGTTTTTACTTTTTCTGGGAAAAGTTTTAATCTTGAGTTAAAAACTAGAACCTCTTCCCCTTCATGAAATTCTTTATCCATATGCCAAAGTTTCGTCCTTTCTTTTTATGCGTTAGAGTGTTCGTATGCCTTGTTTATTAACTCAGCTAATTCATTTAATTGTAAGAACCTATGTTTTCCAGCAGCGTCTAAATTGAGATTTACATTTCTCAAAGCCTAATATGCTTTATGCTTAATTTCAATCGGAAGATGGCATGCTTTTCCATTAACAATCCTAAACGGAGTATTCCCGATGGGTGACTTATACATGGTCCTGAATGCTTAGAGTGCATTATCGAGCTTATCTGCCCGTTCCTTCTATTGCCATTCACAGTTCTTTCCAATATGCGTTTAATGGCATGATTAGTGTTCTCGGTTTGACCACTAGTTTGTGGGTGATAAGGGGTAGCAAGCCTATGTGTCACTCCGTATTTAAGGTTTTATCTAGAAGGGAGTTGCAGAAATATATCCCTCTATCACTTATCATAGCCTTAGGAACCCCAAATCTCGAGGGAAAGGGTCCTGTAAAATCAATGCCCCAAGTATCGAAGACTTCGCTGACCAGAATATTGGTTAAGGGCATCTGATTGCGGGAAGAGATATTCCATGCCCTATGGCAGGCATCGCATTCTCGAACATATCTTGCGGCATCTTTAAAGATAGTTGGTTAGTAGAATCCTGATTCAAATACCTTTCTTGCAGTAACGTCGACACCATAATGTCCTCCGGCCGGCCCCATATGGCAACGTTTAAGAATTCCTTGCAACTCTCTTCCGAACACACATCTTCTTACGATTCCTTCGGGGCATGATTTAAATAAATAAGGATCATCCCATATGTAATGTTTCATGTCAGAAAGGAATTTTTTTCTTATTTGATATGTTAAACCCATGTGGTATGATTTTTGACACTAATTTTTTTTGCGTAATTCGCATACCACGGGTCAGCTTCAGGTTCCCTAACATGGATAGCCATAAGATGTTCCTCAGGGAAGGATTCACGTATTGCTTCTTCTTTCAGCTTTTCTAATTCTGGATTTTCTAATCTAGATAAATGATCGGCAGCTAAGTTTTCAGTCCCCTTTTTATCCTTGATTTCAATGGTAAATTCTTAAAGAAGCAAACCCACCTTATAAGCCTTGGCTTTGCATCTTGTTTGCTAAATAAGTATTTTAAGGCAGAATGATTAGTATAGATGACTGTTTTAGACATTATCAGATAAGATCAAATTTATCAAAGGCGTATACTACTGCTAGAAGCTCTTTTTCAGTAGTAGTATAGTGTTCTTAAGTGTCTTTCATGGTCTTGCTTGTGTAGTAGATCGGGCGGAACTTCTTATCGATTCATTGTCCCAAAATAGCTCTAACAGCATAATCACTAGCATCGAACATTAATTCTAAATCTAGATTTCAATCAGGAGCTACAATGACCGGGGCCATTGTCAACTTATTTTTAAGGATATTGAATGCTTGAATGCAATCATCCGAAAAGATAAACTTAGCATCCTTCATTAACAATTAGATCATGGGCCGCGTAATTTTAGAAAAATCCTTAATGAACCTTCGGTAGAAT
This sequence comes from Tanacetum coccineum, assembly GCA_026074375.1. Taxonomy (NCBI): domain Eukaryota; kingdom Viridiplantae; phylum Streptophyta; class Magnoliopsida; order Asterales; family Asteraceae; genus Tanacetum; species Tanacetum coccineum. Next base: position 31,154 of record BQNB010023000.1, on the reverse strand, counting down.
CTGGCATGCCCCCAAGAAGCTTTTAACCCCCTTTACATTTGTGTGGTAGGGTAGTTTGGCAATAACATCGACCTTTGCCCTGTCTACTTTGATTCCTGATTTAGATATTTTATGTTCCAAAATGATTCCTTCCTTCACCATGAAGTGACATTGTTCCCAGTTTAAGACTATGTTTGTTTCCTCGCATCTGGCTAATATTTTTGATAAGTTAGTAAGGCAAGAAGTGAAAGAGTTACCAAAAAAAATCGTCCTTGAAAACCTCCATAAAGTCCTTGCACATATCGTGAAAGATTGTTGTCATGCATCTTTGGAACGTAACTGGAGCGTTGCATAGTCCAAAGGGCATTCGTCTATATGCAAAAGTTCCATATGGGCAGGTGAAAGTAGTCTTCTCCTGATCTTCCGTAGCTAAAGGAATTTGAAAGTATCCGGAGAATGCATCCAGAAAACAGTATTACTCATTCCCAGATAATCTTTCAAGAATCTGATCGATGAAAGGTAATGGAAAGTGATCCTTTCTGGTTGCGTCATTGAGTTTCTGATAACCGATGCACACCCTCCATCCTGTGACAGTCTTGGTTAGGACAAGCTCGTTGTTCTCATTTGTTATTATGTCATTCCTCTTTTCTTAGATAGTAAATGTATGGGGCTGACCCATGGACTATCATAGATGGCATAGATTAACCCAGCATCGAGTAATTTGACTATTTCATCTTTAACTACATCTTGCACCTTTGGATTAAGTTTGCGTTGGGGCTGAACTATAGGTTTGAATTGTCCTCCATCAGAATTTTGTGAGTGAAAAATGACGGGCTGATGCCCTTGATATCTGCAACCTTCCATGCTAAAGCCGCTTTATGTTTAGATAAAACCCGAAGAATTAGTTCTTTTTCTTGACAAGATAAAGACGAAGAAATAATAATCGGGAATTCTTGGTTATTGTCCAAAAAGGCATACTTCAAATGAGATGGCAGTTCTTTTAACTTGGGGATCTGCTTCTCGGGTTCTTTCGTGTTTGCAGTGAAGAGAGTAGACTTGCCAAACTCAACTGGTCCTCCATTTCCCTGACTAGAGAACACCCATGTGTCTGTGATTTGATCAGCTTCATCATCCCCATCTTCTCATAAGTTGATAATTTTACCTTGCTGATAGTTTTTTATTGGATCGAATAAAAATGAATCAAGAGGGTCCGAAGGAAGGATTTCCTGCGTGTGGTCAAGGATGGTTAAGTCAACCATATCGATAGAGAGACAACTGTCATCTTCAGGAGAGGCAAATCTCATTGATTTCTCAATGTCGAAGGTAACCATTTCGTTTCTTACTTTGAAAGATATTTTCTTATTGAAGACGTCTATCATAGCATGAGCAGTGGCCAAAAATGGTCGCCCCAGAATGATAGGAATTTTATGGTCTTCTTCCATATCTAGTACAACAAAGTCAACATGGAAAACAAATTTGTCGATTTTTAGAATGACATTCTCAACGATTCCCCTCGGGTATGGGTTGATTTGTTGTCTAATTCAATGCACATGCGGGTTGGTTTTAATTCTCCAAGACCCAACCTTGTAAACATAGAGTATGACATGAGGCTGATGTTGGCCCCAAGTCAGCAAGGGCTTTGTTAATGCTAACTTTTCCTATGATACATGGTATGGTAAAACTCTCGGGATCTTTCTCTTTCAGAGGAATTTCGTTATGGAGAATAGCAGAGTGATGTGCTATCGTGTATGGTTAATTTATTAATTGCCAAGTTTTACATTTATATTTAGCCGACTTATCCTAAAACAACACTTTAACGGGCAGTGTACCCGATCGGGTAGAGTTTCGTGGTAAGTAGGGTGTCGAACACTAAGAGCGAGGTTGATAACCTTATAATTTATTAGTATTTTAATTACTCTAGTTACGCTAATTCTAATTACTAGTTAAACCTATGCTATATACGCTTCTAACGGATATGGAGGGTTTTCAGTCTGAGAGACTAGCACAGGTTTTATGGTACAATAATCAATTCTAAACACTATAAACATGCAAGAAAATAATCAGAAGATAAAAGAGCGGTGCAAGCCAAATAATAGAAAACGGTATTAGCCATATTAAATCCGATTAAATGTTGGTTTGTTTATTTAGTGCAATGATTTCTTATCTCGAAGCGGCATATCATTCTTAAGACTTAGGCGGGAGATCATCCTAAGACCTAGACACGTTGAATCCTGTCATAATTAACGCATCCGCATAAAGCATCTTTTTAGTTTAATTATAATCTATCTAGGGATTATAGCAATGGTGATCTTGATAAACCCTAGCCCATCAGGACTTTACCCACTTACTGTTTGACGGTATTTTATATACTGGTAGTCCACTATTCAAATCTTTATCAATTAATCAAGAACATACTTGTTGAAACATTACGGGTCACCTGCCGATCCAACTAAGCTCTTAATTTAAAGACAAAGACATAATGTTATTTGTGATCCTATTGGTCCAGTAATATAAAACACGATATGGAGAGCTATCCCAGTATCTAGCTCGCTTGTTAGGCGTAACTAGACCCAGTTGAATGATAGGTCGCATATTCAAACACGTAAACAAGTATCATGTGATAAACATAATTAAACTTTCAACGATAAATTAAGTAAATCGATTTTAAAACAAACCAAACATTAAATCTTTATTAAGATGGCTAATACCCAAGGGTATTAGCCCATAACCATTGTAATTATACAAGTGTGATCAATTAACCAAGGTAAACTAAACGTTTTACCGAACGATACCAAAAATTAAATGATTACAAGAGTAAGGAAATTACACGGTGTCTTCTATGGAATCGTGATCGATGCTTGACCTTTGTTGCTCTTCTTTTCTTTAGAAAATCGTCTTTTATGTGTATGGTATGAAGAATATGATTTTGCACACTGAAAACTCGTTTTTGAGTCTTATATTTATAACCTCTGAAAAATGTTGGATACGCCGTATTGGGCTAGGCCAATACGGCGTATTAGGGTGTATCCCTTGGAGTGCGCGCAAAGTTTACAATCAATACAATATACATTCCCAAAATATAAATATCTTCGTATCTCTGAATAGTTATCTTCATGGATACGGCGTATGGCAGAAGGTGAATACGTCGTATTGGGAATTGTGAATACGCGTTTTCTTGTGAAGACTTGGCGCTGACCGCCGTACTCTTTTGCTGGATACGGCGTATTGGTTAGAAATGAGTAATCTTCAAATGTCTTCTTTTTAGCTCCAAAATATGCACCTTTAAGCATGTCTTCACAAATCATTCTCAATACTGCAAATAACAATTTTAAGCAATTAAGTACACATTCTTGCAATAACTATATAAAAATAGGCAACTTATTCGGGATAAATGATGGTATAAATATGACGTTATTTGATGTCATCAAATATCCCCCCACTTGAATCCTACTCGTCCTCAAGTAGACTCTAGATTATATTGAAAATGTATCCTAACCGAAGTCAAGGATTTTTCCGCTTAAGCACTTCTTTTGATTTAATCACCTGTACAAGACCAAGAACCTCACGAAATATGGAAATGAAATCACTCAGATCACTCAACTAATCTAGGGTGTAACATTTAAGTGGTATGCTCAATTGCTCAGTCGTGATTAGCTTCGTATCATAAGCTTGACAAGGATACATATCTCCACCACTAGAGCTAAGGAGAAACAAGTCAAAATTTAAATTGGGTTTTATTAAAGGCTAAGGGTTAATCATTCTAACAGTCTTTCACCGATAGTACCACCACAACAAGGTAGCTGAAGCACACATACACGGCCGTAACGACGGAATAGACATGTGTCTTTGAAAACATATTCATTCGAGCTTAACCAAGGGTTAGGATGAAGAATGATATTGGGTAGGAACCTTCTAGTTTTCACCAAAAGTCGTAAACCAACAGGGACGCTAAATCACGCATACATGGCCGTAACGACAGAATAGACATGCATGACTCAATCCAACCTCGTTTGAGTAAAACCAAAGGTTAATTGCTAGGAATGGTAAGTAAATTGTTGTTAATTAAAATTTACAAAACAAATAGATTAAGCTTGAACAAATAAGGTAGTTGCTAGTAACTTTTCCCTGAGCCTTTCCATGATAAAAAATATAAAAATAAAAAAAAAAAAAAAATGGGAAATATAGTGAGTATATAATATAAAAAAAAAAAGACTCAAAATATATACAAACACCTCGATCATAGAGATGACAAAGACAACCTAAGTTGGCGTTCCCATAACGGTCAACTTCCCTTACATCCCAAACTTACATACTTTTACAAAAGTGGTGATATCGGCCACTTAATACAAAATTATACATCGTTGACTTTTAATCCACGAATAATTGATCCTTCCAAGAATTTATTCGGTTTAAGTTTAACGAACCGACTATAAAACTCCCTTCTCTTTTCTGATGCATTTTCCATTTTTCCATTTTTTTAATAACATAAACCTTGGTGCAATTTTACCGTCTTCACAATCATAATTTTTCCGGATAATTTTTCCTTCAACACTTCATCTTCGGACATAATAACATAATCGCGAAAGTAGCAAAATATACGAGCTACATATTTTCCCATTGCATTGTGAAATTCCCGACCATAACAGATATAGAAAATTTTACTTTGACACAAAAAATACAAAACTTTACACAAAAACAACTAGCAGATTAAGCTTGAACAAATAAGGTAGTTGCTAGTAACTTTTCCCCGACCGTTCCATGATAAAGACTCGAAATATATATACAAACGCCTCGATCATAGAGATGACAAAGGCAATCTAAGTTGGCGTTCCCATAACGATCAACTTCCCTTACATTCCAAACTTACATACTTTTACAAAAGTGGTGATATCGGCCACTTAATACAAAACTATACATCGTTGACTTTTAATCCACGAATAATCGATCCTTCCAAGAATTTCTTCGGTTTAAGTTTAACGCACCGACTATAAAACTCCCTTCTCTTTTTTTTATGCATTTTCCATTTTTTCCATTTTTTTCATAACATAAACCTCGGTGCAATTTTACCGTCTTCACAATCATAATTTTTTCGGATAATTTTTCCTTCGACACTTCATCTTCGGACATAATACATAATCGCGAAAGTAGCAAAATATACGAGCTACAAATTTTCCTATTGCATTGTGCAAATTCTCGACCATAACAGAGATAGAAAATTTCACTTTAACACAGGAAATACAAAACTTTACATAAAAGCAACTATCAACTTGATTAAAGTAGGCTTAATCTACAAGGTAGGCTAAGGTGTAAAGGTGTAATGAAATAGACATATGGTATGAAATAGACAGGTTTGGCTCAACAGGTTTTTCTAAGGGATCTTACTCTTAAAGTGAGAGTAAACAAAAGGTTACACGGGATTTAACTAACCCATGTAGTTAGTTAATTTTTTAAACATTTAGGCTTTTTGGTGTATTCCTAGAAATTTACCAGTTAAAAATGTTTCTCCATCTAAATCCATAGTACTCATCATTGTGGTCTCGAGTGATATACCAGGCCAAGTTCTAAAGTCCACTACATCACCGGCACACTCATATTTTTTTGTGGAAATTTTAGTAAACATTTGGAAACGGAATAGGCTTAATTCTCACAAATTGGCATTAAGGGTTAAAGTGCGCGAGGTCATGTAACTAGTAATTTTTACAAAAGTTATGCTAGAAAATTTTTTAAATTTGGCATGATTTAAGCACATTAGCATGTTATTTGTAAAAGAAAGGACAAGTAGGCGTTCTACTTAGATTATACAACGTCCTCGTTGTATGGATAATTTAATAAAGAAAATGGGAAATAGAATTAGAACGAGGAACTCCCCTGATATGTTGCTCGGGATGATTCTTCAATTTGAGTTCTTTGAGCAAAAAGTGTGTTGACGAGGCTTCAGAATGCTTCGAATGAGTTCAACACACGTCTTTTTTTAGAGTATACCATATCATCGATTTTCCGTATAGCAAGGTCCTGCATAAAAGATTATAAGACAAAGGTGCAATTCCTAACTCGGTTATACAAAATTTACAATGCAAGAAAACAATTAAACACACACAACTGTACAAGGATCAATACGCCGTATCCCAAACCCTAGGATACGCCGTATGGTTCCTATAAAAACAATTAAAATATTTAAGTACTGAAATTAAATTACAGACTGATAACGTCCAGACACATCCATACGCCGTATCCAGGGGGTTCGATACGCCGTATGGGGTGTCTGGGAAGACAGACTTGTGCAAAAACAATTAAAAATAGTTCAAAATAATTAAAATAGTTCAAACAATTTAAAAACGACCGGGTTGTCTCCCGGGAAGCACTTTTGTTTCAGCTAGTCGTTAAGTTCGACTTTTTTCCTTTCAGCTTTCACATATTTCTTCACCAGCATTATGTCAATACATGTTCCATGCAAAGGTTTTTGAAATCTTGAGCTTGTAATCAATGGTCCCCTGACCTCAAACAACCTCCTTCACGCAACTAGTAAACAATGCCTCCCCGTCATCCCCAGCATACACCATACTCAACCTATCCCCTAGAGTCTGCCTCATACCATCTGTCAACCCAGCAAAATCCAACACATGTACCCGGTTAACCAGCCTACCCCATATCGTCTCGAGCCTCTGCTCGTAACTATGTACAATCCCCTCGTCATATCCATCAACCTGGTATCTGAGCCATGGATGTCTCAGGTCACGGTGTGGTAAAGGTGCCAATCTGCAAGAAATATCAAGTTAGTACACATGTAAACAAATTTTTTTAACAGTTTTTGTTTTTGAGGTAGATATAGCGTCTTGGGAGGAAACATACGCCGTATAAGGACTTTAATGAAGATACAACGTATAGGGCATATTGAATACGCCGTATGGATTTTATTAATGCGTATATGGCGTATCGGTTGGTGAATACGTCGTATTAAAGGGATCACAACCTATACGCCGTATCTGGGATAAAGGATATGTCGTATATGGATATTTTAGGGGAAATTCTTTGATACGTTGTATCCATTGAAAAATGAATACGCCGTATCGCATATGTTTAGAAAAAGATTGGGTTTTCCCCCATTTTTACCCGTTTTGACCCACAGCTTTTACCAATGCAATGTTTACAGCACTTAGCTTTTAACCATAAAACTCAGGGGGGTTAACTCCAGGGGGGGGGGCCATTACATTTGGATACCCACAAAGCATAATCCTAATCAAACCCTAACCCTATTCTATTCGAAAAAGAAAGAAAGAGAGTTAAGCAATCATACCTTATAATTAGGATCAGAAAAATGTAACGAACAATAGATTTAGATTAAGATCAAGGGCGCAGTAATTTTTTTGTTTTTTTAAATGATAGTGAAAAAGTGTGTGTGAAAGCGAATCCAGCGTATTAGCTGGGTTTTTATACCCACGCTGAATACGCCGTATTGGGAAGTGTCCAATACGTCGTATTGGATATTATTAGTTGACTTAGTCAAAGTGATTAAAAATGGTGGATACGGCGTATAGATGTTGCCATGATACTCCGTATTTATTAGTGGGAGCTAATTTTTCAAAGATTTTAATAGAGTAAAAAAACATACCTTGGCCTCCGCAATATCCTTGTGTGAGCACCATCCTTATAATATCGTTTAGGGTCGAACGGGATGCCGAATGGCACATATAAATTTTTAATGAGATTGAATGGCATCCAGTTGTTAAAACAATTCCAACTCACGATATTAGCATCCAATGTTATGATAAAAAAATTTCGTTGAAAACTTTATCGGTTTTATCGTGATTGGTTTTCGGAAGTTCGTTTGATCTTTTAGCATCAATGTTTAATACGCTACTTCCAGAAAATTATGTTATATCGATATCGTCATCATTATCCTTGATCGTTTTTGGATTATTGGAAAAAATAGGTATAGAGAAAATGAGTCATTAAGGCATAAAACGTTTTGTTCATTTTTATCATATTCAGACAATGACGTTTCAAATTTATCGATATGTTGAGAACTTACGGAGGGTACATTTAGTGGGTCCGATTTAGACTTTAAATCATTATAAACAATGGTTGGAAATTCATTCTCAAAGTCTTTAAAGAAGTGTAAATCGTCAATGTAACCACACGTAGGTTCTGGTGACGGAGATGATGGCAAATTGACTTTATCATTTTCATCTTCAGAATCCGTTTTTAAATTATCGACATAAATTATTTTACAAGAAAATGAATTTCGTCAAAAACTACCATGTAATCTTCATCGTCGGATTCGTAGAATGATATTTTAAAGTCAATTTTGTTATTGTCAAGAGGGCTTACCGTAGGTTCACATGATAATGTTGTATCGAATGCATCATCCAAGACTATAGCTGAGTATTCAGTTTTGAAATCAGTGAAGCTATCGTCCTCATTTTCATAATATTCCATCTTCCCGTACCTGGTAGTTTGCCAATTAAATGTTCGACCTTGTCTTCGAGCTTTTTCTTCTTCGAGTCTGATGTATTCTTCCATAGTGATGTTTGGATCATCCATGATAAACCTATGCTGGAATTCAGAAACAAAGAAACGAACTACAAGGCAGAGTACTTTATGAAAGCAATTAAATAAAGCTGGAATTTAAACACACAATTAAATCACACAATTAAATTAATTACAAGCAGAATTAAATTACACTAATTAAATTAATCTAAGCTAATGGTTAGAAATACTAAAAATATTAAAGGTTAAACTTTTTCACTCCCCGGTAACAAAATTGATGAGCTTTTTATTGTCGTTGTAGGGTCAATTTTATTTAAGTACCAGTTTTTACATTTATATTTTAGAAGACTTATTGTAAAACTAACAACTTTAAGGGCAGGTTGTACCCGATCGGGTGGAGTTTCGTGGTAAGTAGGGTCGGCTTCGAACACTAGAGCCGAGGTTGTTAAACTTAAATTTATCAGTATGTTAATTACTCTTGTCTAAGTTAATTCTAATTACTGTTAAACCTATGCTTTATACGCTTCCTAAGGATATGGAGGTGAGTCAGCCTAAGAGACTGGCACAGGTTTTAAGGTGACAATAATCAATTATAAACACAATAAACATGCAAGAAAACAATCAGAAGATAAAAGAGAAGTGCAAGCCAAATAATAGAAAACTATATTAGCCATATTAAATCTAATTAAATGCTGGTTTGTTTATTTAGTGCCATGAATTCTTATCTCGAAGCGGTATATCATTCTTAAGACTTAGGTGGGACATCATCCTAAGACCTAGACACTTTGAATCCTGTCACAATTAACGCATCCGCATAAAGCATCCTTTAGTTCAATTATAATCTATCTAGAGATTATAGCAATGGTGATCTTGATAAACCCTAGCCTATCAGGACTTTACCTACTTACTGTTTAACGATATTTTACATACTAGTAGTCCACTATTCAAATCTTTATCAATTAATCAGAACATACTTGTTGAAACATTACGGGTCACCTGCCGGTCCAACTAAGCTCATAATTTAAAGACAAAGACAGAACGTTACTTGTGATCCTATTGGTCCAGTAATATAAAGCACGATATGGAGAGCTATCCCAGTATCTAGCTCGCATGTTAGGCGTAACTAGACCCAGTTGAATGATAGGTCGCATATTCAAACACGTAAACAAGTATCATATGATAAATATAATTAGACTTTCAACGATAAATTAAGTAAATCGATTTTAAAACAAACCAAACATTAAATCTTCATTAAGATGGCTAATACCCTGGCTAATACCTAAGGGTATTAGCCCATAACCATTGTAATTATACAAGTGTGATCAATTAACCAAGGTAAACTAAATGTTTTACCGAACGATACTAAAAATCAAATGATTACAAGAGTAAGGAAATTACACGGTGTCTTCTATGGAATCGTGATCGATGCTTGACCTTTATTGCTCTTTTTCTCTCTAGAAAATCATTTTTTATGTGTATGGTATGAAGAATATGATTTTGCACACTGAAAACTCGTTTTTGAGTCTTCTGCTTATAACCTTTAAAAAATGATGGATACGCCGTATTGGGCTAGGCCAATACGGCGTATTAGGGTGTATCCCTTGGAGTGCGCGCAAAGTTTAAGATCAGTATAATATACATTCTCAAAATACAAATATCTTTGTATCTCTGAATAGTTATCTTCATGGATACGGCGTATGGCAGAAGGTGGATACGCCGTATTGGGAATTGTGAATACGCGTTTTCTTGTGAAGACTTGGCGTTGATACGCCGTATCTCTTTTCCTGGATATGGCGTATTGGTCAAAAATGAGTAATCTTCAAATGTCTTCGTTTTAGCTCCAAAATATGTGCCTTTTAGCATGTCTTCACAAATCACTCCTCAATTACTACAAATAACACTTTTAAGCAATTAAGTACACATTCTTGCAATAATTATATAAAAATGGGTAACTTATTCGGGATAAATAATGGTATAAATGTGACGTTATTTGATGTCATCATAGAGCATCTTTCATTAAAGGTTACCCTAGAGGTTTCTTCCATCCTTCCCTTTTTATAAAGGGATCTTTCATGAACTTGGTATATTTCGGCATTTGTTCTAATGCCTCGATAAATGGAATGTTTATGCTAAGTTACTAAAGGTTCTTGAGAAACTTCCTGAATTGCGCTTTTTCTTTTTCTTTTTTCAATCGCCCTGGAAAGGAATAGGCTGAGCATAGGGTTCCGCAGTATTTCTTGGCTTGATGGGTTCCTTACCATCATTTTTTGTGCTAGTTTCTTCTGCTGAAGGTTCGATCTGTGAGTCATTTTCAAGAGGGTTTTTTGGAGGTTTATAATTGAGTCCGCTCCTAGTTGTTATAGCATGTGCTAGCCCCCTAGGGTTTGTTTCAGTGGCGCTAGGTAGGCTACCAATTTCCTGATCTTGTATTAATTCCATGATTTTTCCCAAGTGACTTTCTATCATTTTGATCGAAGAGGCGTGTGCCTTAAATATTTGGTCGTAATTTTTCTTGATTTCCCAAACCATGTATTCGCTCTTCTTTTGCCTTCTAAAGGATCCTTTTATGAAACCATTTAGAGTTTCTTCAAGAATTGAAATCCTCCCTTCCACATGGTTTTCATATTTATATTGTGCCATTCGAACTTCTTCAGTTATGATGTTCATGTTGCGTTTGAAATCACTAATTTGGTCATGGACAACATCCATTTCTTCAATTTTGGTGTTTCCTTCCTTGCCCCAAGAGAGAGAATGTTCAGATAATTCCCTAATAGCTTTAATCCCTTTTAATGGTGTCATTATAGGAATCGGTCCCTTGAAATCAACCTTACGTCGGGTTTCGGTATCTAACCCTTGATAGAAGATTCATAACTGCTCGTGAATGTTCAGTTTATGTTCAGGGAAATTGAAGAGAGATTCGGTGAATCTTTCCCATGAACAGTGTAATAGCTCATTAGGTTCTTGTTTAAAGTTCCTAACTGCTTCTATCTCCTTAATGATTTTAGCAAGAGGGCGATATTCGTCCAGGAAGGCACTTCTGAAAAAGTCCCATGTTGTTATAGTACAAGCGGGTAATCGTTTTATCTACCGTTTAGCTTTTCCTTTCAAGGTAAAAGTGAAAGCCATTAGCATGACCTGGTCCCTGGATACATCTGGCGAATGGAATAGATCGATGATTTCAGCGATGTTAGCAATATGTTCATGAGGGTCTTCGTTTTATTTTCCAAAAAAACATGTTTCCTTTTAATTCATCAATGCATTGTCCCCAAAATTCAAATTTTATATTTTCTTCAAATGCGGGTTTAACAATTCCAGGTCCATTGTCATCCTTGACTTTTGTTAGGTATTCGTTGATAGTGAACCGGGAGTCATGAGCTTCACTCATTCCTGCAAGAATAGAAATTAGTACAAGAATTAAAATAAACAATTAAAATAATTCAAAGTATAACTAATATTTAGCTCCGCGACAGCGACGCCAAAAACTTGATGCGTATTTCTTTTAAAGAAATTATTTAACAAGTTTTAAATTTATAAAAAACTTGTTCACCGATGTGTACACGCACTAACGGGCAGAGAACCCGGTCGTGTTTAATGTAGGATTGGTAAATCCGAGGTCGTCCCAAGAGATAAGTTTAGATTAGTTATAATTTGAAATGTCACTGGTTTAAAAATGGTTTGAATAATTTTGAGAATTAAGACAGGAAATAAAATGCGTAAAAGTAAATTGAGAAGAAGACTATAGCGAGAAAAGCGTGCTAACCTAGTTATTTTATTACTACTGTTTATGACATGTTTCCTAGTGCAATGTCTAAGTATCGTTTTATTAGTGTTCTAATATCAACATATCCGAATTGGCATTCGAGGTCTGTCCTATACTTCCTTGGATCTCAATTTCTCGAAAGCCTCGATGTTAAGGTATCCTGGTCGTAGCTATTAAGTACCAACCATCCAAAAGACTTGTCTATAACCTAAATAGATCATTAACCCTTTATGAAAGAGTTCGTGCACTTTTTAGAGTATTTAGAGTAATTAAGGCAGTAATCTGATCGATTCCTACACTAGGGATAAATGGCAACTTATCCTAGTACCTTTGTAATCCTAAGTTCAGCAGTTTGCCTAATAAAAGGACTAATCGGATCCAAACTACCTTTCAATATCACCAAAACGCAAGGATCTATGACAAGCTATAAGTATTTCTAATAAAACGATAATCAAACAGGAAACATAAATCATAACAATAGTAATTACATAACTAGGCCAACACTAAAAGTGCTTAGCCACACATGGTAACAAAACAGTAAGAAATAATGGAACATTTTATTGATCGAAAGCTCATAATTCTTACAGTAGTCATTTATGAATGATTAAATACAAAAGTAAGTAAAGTGATTTCTCCCTTGGACTTCAGATGGATTTCTTCGACCTATGGAAGCTTGGTTCGCCCCTTGATCTTGTGGTAGAAGGTTTGATGATAAATAAGCAGAGTAAGGGATCTATTTATAATGTTCAAACTTGTTACGGTGGAACCCTTGTGTATGGTTACGCCGTAATCATGCTGATGTGGGCTTCCTTTTTGTAGGCTTAAAATTGTTACGATGTAACTCTACGTACATGTTACGCCGTAACGCTGACTAGGATATGTCATCGATCTTCAAACGTGGCAGGTTACGGCGTAAAGGTTACAAGTAATTACGCCATAATCATTGTGATGACCATTGTTGCCTTAATTGGGTTACGGCGTAACTCCTGCGGGGTGGTTACGCCGTAACAAGTCTTGAAAATTCAACTTTTACTCGTTTTGTGTTCAAATCCCGTGTTTCTTGCTCAAATGCTTGATTTCTTCCTGTAAATAATAAATAAGTAATTAAGTATCATTTTTAGACATTTATGAGATATTTACAAGCATTTTAATAGGGAATTTGATACAAAAAATTATTAAATATTTGATGTTATCAACTGTGCTGATGTTGCTTGGGCGGGCCCATTAGAAAACAATGATGGGCTGTTATTGGATGATTGAGGAAGAAAGCCCGGTGGGCTATGTAAGCTATGCATGGAGTGGACTGGTCCATTAATTCCTATATGCAAAGCTACAAGTTGAACATGCATAACATTGCCACCACTAAAATACCTAATATTATTCCCAGTATTTCCACCAGTCAATTGTCCAATTCATAAATTCTCATTGTACCCAAGTTGAGATAATAAATGTTGTTGACTTTGAATGAGAGTCATCATTTGTGCCGAGGTTAAGGGAGTCGGGTTTTGTGAAACGGGTGACACAGACCAAAAATAATTATTAGTAGGAGTCATAGTGACAGTCATGTTGTGAATATGTTGATTGAATATGTTTGACTGGTCACTAAGATAGCAAAAACTTATACGGTAATAAAAATAACACACTTGTTAGTCGACTAAACTATGTCGACTGATTCATGATAGAATCAAACACGAAGAAAAATAAACTAATATATTATCTACGTAACAACAACAAAAGCTTGCTCCACTAATGAGCAACTGGAACACACAAGTATCAAATACTGTAAAACTGTAGTCGATGCTGTGAAATTATAAATCTTACACCAACGATCGAAAACCCTGGTAACAAATCATAGTCAATAATAAACGGATCGTGAAGCCAAAGCACGAACAACAACCAAAGACGTAAGGATTTGTGAAACCAAGCACAAATCACAAGTAGATCACGACATGTTTAACCATTCACACCGGTCCCCCCCACCACTACAATTTTTGATGTATAACACTTCGATTTAAAAAAAAAAGAACTTTATCGAACTCCTAATTAATCATCACGGAATTATCCATAATAGGTACACTATAGTTGGGACTCATAGTGGTAACATCCATTAGGATGTACGTCAGAAGGCGGACACCAAAAAGTGTAACATTCAAAGGTAGGTACATGCCGATTTTAGGGTTTCGATTCCGTTAAGAACTTCTGTTTAACGATTGGAGATGTATGTAGTGGAAGGAAGTTTCATGCAAAACAATGAAGGACTAGCGTTTTTGATAAGGTTTGACCTCCCGTTCAATACCAAACTAAGCCGTTAAAGTGGGTAAATATATATCCAAAAGAATATTTACTTTTGAGAAGAATCTCCGTTGTACCGTGTTCATCACAAGACTACCAGATTCAGCATCGTGCTAATAATTATAGAATGGCGTGTGATGCAAGCAATAATGGGTACGTCTGTGGATTCTTTCATGTCCACAATAAATACTAACGGCCGGTAAAACTGCTTTGGGTTTGTGAAATTCATCAATGTATTATAATGAGGATGCGGTTAGGTCTATAAACTTGGTACGGTTGGATAGGATTAGTAATATACTACACGCAAATCTTTCAAAATTCTATGTAGTGTCCTTCTTGGTAGAAGCTAATAAGTGGGTTATGAGACTGTTAGGCTCAAAATCGTAATAGAGGTCAAGTCAGAATTGGACAAGGGAACGCACCGTTCCCCAATCAGTAAGTAAAAACGCCAGCTGGGTCTTTTGTAAATGTGTGAAAAGAGTAAACCCGACCTATGTCGCGTGGCCCTTCCCCGTCCTTGTTTTATCATGATGATCATGTACAATAAGTGTGATCTCTCTCGCATTTTATGGTAATGTCAAAGGCTATCACTCTATTCCTAATTTGCATACCCTCTCTCTAAAAAGAAAGGGTTTCTCTGATGTTAAATTGTCAAACCTAGGTGGTAATGTGGAGTTAAGCTTGAATTGGGTAGTGACTCCACTCAACAAGCATTGTTACGAAGCACAGCTAGGAGTTAACTCCCAGGTTCCAGATTCTCCAACTGCAGTTCATGATTTTGTAAGTGATTAACGGGTAGTTGGGTATTACATTGTGAAGCGTTACCTCTTACAATTTTAGTCTCGGGAGACGTTAGTAAATGTATAGGTAAGAAGAAGGGGGGGAGGACCATGGAATAATAGAAAAAGCTTGTCTTCTCTTTTGCACGTAAACGAATTTGTATCAGATACCTAATCTTGATGAAAAATATTTTGGAGAAGTTCAAAGTGTTTTTAGAGTGTAAGGTTGTTCATGGCTCGTGCTAAAGAACTATTTGCATGGAACTGCGACATTTGTTGAATAATAAGAAACCGAGTAACATCTCGATTGTTGAGGGGCTGCAGAATTCTGTACATCACAGTGATGGTCAAAACCTGCTAAAAGAATACTTGTTTGAATATGTTATTTGGAAGGTTTACCTTATACTATTTGAGGATAATATAAGAAATCGTCCTATTAAAAGTGTTTGTCATAGTAGTGGAAAGGAAGGTGAGCATATCTCGGAAGACCCATTCGGGATATATGAAATGTTGAACAAAATCCCACCATTGGTCATAAAGAACAAGAGTCCCGTCCTTGTCTCATCCTCCTGGTTTCACCCCGGTGGAGTCTCAACAGGAGGAAACAAATGGTGGTGATAAGGAGCTACCTAAAACAGCTGCTCCAAAAGTTTGTGACAAATTCTGAAGTGTCCTGCTACGAAAGTTGTTAATGAAGAGTCCAGTGGCATTTCTTCTCTTAAATTCTGCTAAAGTGAGGTTCGTTCTTAGTGTTATGGATGGTTTAGGATCGTGTTGGTCAATCTATGGGTTATAAAAGGACGGGTGTCCCTTAAAGACATGGTATAACACATTGGGGAAAACATAGAGATAGTGGGTTTCCTAAATGAATATTTTGTCTTTGAATGTTCAAGGTCTTGGAAGCAAGACAAAAAATGAGTGGTTACAGGAGTTAAATAATAAGCATAAAGTCAATTTTCTTGCGGTTCAAGAAACTAAATTGGATCATATATCTCATATGGATGTTAAATACATATGGGGTAACTCTAATTATCAATTTGTCTCTAGTGATTCTATAGGTAATTCAGGTGGCATTCTTTGTATTTGGGAGGCTAGTGTGTTCAAGAAAGAGTTCGTTACAGTTTCTGATAATTTTGTCGCTATATATGGTTCTTGGTGTTCTAATAATTCCAAACTTCTAATTGTTGTTGTTTATGCTCCTCAATCTTCAGCTTGTAAACGGTTGTTATGGGAGTATATTAGTTCTTTGGTAACTCGATGGAATGGAGAGACGATAGTCATGGGTGATTTTAATGTGGTCCGTTCTACCGATGAAAGACTTGGCTCACGTTTTAATCAATCGAGTGCAAAGGTCTTCAACCAATTCATTGAGTCCTCGGGTCTGGTGGATATCAAGTTGGAAGGGTATTCTTTTACGTGGTCACATCCTTCAGGAAAAAAGATGAGTAAATTAGATCGTTTTCTAGTCTCAGAGGGCATTGTTTCGTTGTTCCCGTCTATTTCGGCGACATGTCTTGATAAACATCTCTCTGACCATAGACCTATCTTACTTCATGAAGTGAATTCTGATTTTGGTCCGTCTCCTTTCCGTATGTTCCACTCTTGGTTTCGAAGGGATGGGTTCGACTTAATGGTGGAGCAAGCTTGGTGTTCTTTTTCTCACAATGATGGGAATAGTCTCATTCGTTTTAAGAAGAAACTTCAAGCGCTCAAGATTATTATTCGTCGGTGGATCAAAAGTAAGAATCTGGCACAATCTGGGATCATTAATTCAATCAAGGAGGAGCTCATTGAGATTGACAAAATTATTGATAGTGGTTCTGTTAATGACGAGTTACTCCTTAAGAGAATGGAGTTATCGAGGCAATTATTTGATACCAAACAGGTGGATTCTTGTGATAGTGTGCAGAAGTCGAAAATTAAATGGGGCATAGAGGGGGACGAAAACTCAAAGTACTTCCACGGTATTATCAATAAGAAGAGGTCTCAGCTGGCCATTCGTGGTGTTTTAGTTGATGGGGACTGGTGTATTGATCCGGGGAAGGTTAAAGACGTGTTTATGCAACACTTTGCTGCTCGGTTTAAAAAACCAAATTCTACTCGTTTTAAATTGAATTTTGTGTTCCCTAATCGGCTATCTGATGAACAAGTCGAGAATATGGATAAGCTTATTTCCCGGGATGAAATCAAAAGTGCAGTATGGAGTTGTGGAGAGAACAAGTCTCCGGGTCCGGATGGTTACACGTTTGAATTCTTTAGACGGTATTGGAACTTCATTGGTCCCGATTTGTGTTCGGCTGTTGAGTGTTTCTTTGACAAAGGCAGCTTCCCGATGGGTAACAACGCTTCATTCATAGCCTTGATCCCTAAAGTTCCGGATGCCAAATATGTGACTGACTATAGACCTATTAGCTTGATAGGTAGTGTGTATAAAGTCATCACTAAGGTGCTTGCTAATCGTCTAGCCACGGTTGTTTCAGATTTAGTTTCTGACACGCAATCGGCTTTTGTGGCGAATCGTCAAATTCTAGACGGCCCATTCATTCTTAATGAGGTTCTAACCTGGTGTAAAAGGAAAAGAAAACAAGCTATGATTTTTAAGGTAGATTTTGCTAAGGCATATGATTCGGTCCGTTGGGACTACCTTATGGAGGTTTTGCAAGCCTTTGGTTTCGGTCCTAACTGGTGTAAGTGGGTTCGGGGTACCTTGTCTTCAGCTATGGCTTCGGTCCTAATTAATGGTAGTCCGTCCGAGGAGTTCGCCTTTTATCGAGGTCTTAAACAGGGGGATCCGTTGGCGCCATTCTTATTCCTTTTAGTCATGGAATCCTTTCACCTATCCTTTACTAGAACTGTCAACGAAGGTCTCTTCACCGGTCTTCAGCTTAATGAATCGATGACTATATCTCATCTTTTTTACGCGGATGACGCCGTTTTTATCGGGGAGTGGTCTGAATCTAATATGGAGAATATCGTCATAATGCTAAAGTGTTTCTTTTTAGCATCAGGTTTAAAGATCAACATTCAAAAGAGTCACATTATGGGAGTGGGAGTTGCTGATGGTTTAATTCACCAAGCGGCTTCGTTGATTGGGTGTGCGATTATGAAAACGCCTTTTAGATATCTTGGAGTGTTGGTTGGTAATAACTCTTTGCGATGCTCTGCTTGGTCCGACACAATACATAAATTGCGGTCTCGGCTATCTAAATGGAAGGTTAAAACTCTTTCGGTAGGGGGGAGACTTACTTTATTGAAATCGGTCCTTGGTGCGTCACCTATCTATAATTTATCTATTTACAAAGCTCCGATTACTGTTTTGAAAGAGATGGAAAGAATTAGGAGTAATTTTTTCAAAGGTGCTGATTATAATGATCGTAAAATCTCTTGGGTTTCGTGGGATAAGGTTTTGGCGTCGAAGAAAGTTGGAGGTTTAGGTGTTTCGAGCTACTACGCTTTGAACCGTGCTCTAATTCTTAAGTGGGTGTGGCGTTTTGTTTCTCAAGATGGGTCGTTATGGTTCCGGGTTATTCAAGCTCTGCATGGTACTTCGCTGGAGTCACACCAGGTTCAAATTACTTCGTTGTGGAGTTCTATTTTACGTGAGATGCATGTTTTAGTTCTTAAAGGTTTTGACTTGATGGCGCATTGCAAGAAGCGCATAGGGGACGGGAATAATACTAGTTTTTGGAGGGATTCTTGGATTGGAGATCAACCTCTTTGCCTTATGTTTCCGCGTATTTTCGTCCTAGAGAAGGAGAAAGAGCTTACAGTAGCTTCTAAGCTGGGGCTGCCTTCGGTTGATTCTTCTTTTCGTAGACAGATTCGGGATGGTATTGAAAGACAACAGTGGATGGATTTGATATCTGTCCTTGATTGTGTTATTTTATCCCCTACTAAGGATAGATGGATTTGTGATCTTAATGGAGATGGGTTGTTCCGGGTGAAGGATATTCGCTCGAGTATTGATAGTATCCTTCTTCCGTCCGATGCTATATCTACTAGATGGGTTAAATACGTTCCGATCAAGATAAATGTTTTTGTTTGGCGTGCACGGCTTGATCGACTTCCAACTCGTGTCAACCTTGATCGTAGAGGAGTGATTATAGATTCTGTCCTATGCCCTTTGTGTGGAGCGGTTTCAGAGGATATTTCCCATGTGTTATTCCGGTGTGACTTGGCTTCTCGTATTTTCCGTAGGATATGTCGGTGGTGGGAGCTTGATAGTCAGGACTTATCTTCATTTGCAGATTGGGATGTTTGGTTCTCCTCTATCAGACGTCCATCTAAGTCCAAAGTCCTGCTGGAAGGAGTATTTTTTGTGGCGTGGTGGTATATATGGTACTTTCGGAACCAACTTATTTTTTCTGAGTCTCACCCAAGGCGATCGGTGCTATTTGATGATATTGTTTCTCGATCTTTTTTTTGGTGTAGTAATAGATGTACTGCTGTTTTATCTTGGGAGAACTGGTTAAAAAATCCCAATTTGATCTCTTTGTAATGTTTCTTCTAGCTTCTTGCTAGTCTTTTAATAAATCATTGCCGTTCAAAAAAAAACCATGTTCATACATGTAGCCATGTAGCTAGGTATGTTACATAATACTACTGTAGTTATTTTGTCTCACAATCACATAGCCTTTTTTTTCTTCTTTTTTTTGCATGTCAATAATAATAATAATAATAATAATAATAATAATAATATAATATAATAAAATGATGTTTTTATCGCTTTTTTTTCGCTTCTCTTGTTCTTCCTCTTAGCCGGAGGTTTACTTGAAAGCAGATATTATTACTCGCGGGTTTTCTCAAAGGTAAAGTATAATCTGTCTACATTTTCACTTTCTCATACCTGCTCTTGCGAGATTGGGTATCGTTATTGTTGTTGTTGCTTGATATTACATATATAACTTAAGTGATATGCGAATTTATAAGAAATTTAATATTGAGTACAATTGCATTAAATCTTCCCTCAAGTTTGGTCAAATGGCACGTTTCGTCTCAAACGTTACGAAAGTCAAGGATCGTCCTGTGGGGAAACCTTTGATGCAAGGTATCGTCCTGCCACTACTACACTAACAGGACGCAAATTGCTACGAAAATTTGAGACGGGAAATTTTCCGTAGCAATTTGCAACGGAGTTTGCAACATATTTTACAACGGCTATTAGCAATGACACACAAACCGTTGCAAATCCGTTGAAAAATTTAATGTAATTTTTTTTTACTTATTTTAAATATTACGTTTGAAAAATATGTTAAGTTATGTGAAAATTTCTAATGGAGTTTGTAACGGATTAGTATTAAAAATATATATATGATAAAAGATTAATAGCTTCATTACAAAAATCGTTGCAAAATTTTAAATAATTGCTATGGCATTTGCAACAATAATAAACCATAATACATTTAATTGCAATTTATATTTCATAAGCTGTTGGCTAATACATTGCAAAATCGTTAATGGAATTTTGAAAAAATATTTGAAAGTAAATATAAAAGAATATTCAAGCTATTATTTTGTTTTTTTTCCGTTTGCAAAAATCGTTGCATTTTTTTTATATAATGCTAGTTTTGCAACGATAACATGATCATAATTTAAATTTTATTTACTGAGATTATTGTATTTCAACCTTTTTACAATTTTATTAAAATAAGTTGCTATGAATTTGCAACGATAGCCAATAAAAATTTGCTTTCTGCTGTTTTCATAATTTTGTTGTATCAATAGTTTGTTGGTATTTCTGTTATAATTTTTGAAAATATTTGATACGGTTTGCGCATTACTCATTATAGTTCTTTATTATAATTTTCACTAGAAATTTTAAAATATTTTTTATGGATTTACTAGGATTTGAATGTTTAAACATTTTAAGTATTCGGTGCAAATCCTATAGAATTGTACAATGTTGCAAATGATTGTGTTGGTTTTGTAATGAGGTTGCAATGAGTTTTTATTATGTACTCGTCGAGGTCGATAGTTGAGTTTATGTTGTTCAAAGATGCTATATCACCTAATAGTGTTTAGCATAGTACATAAAACGGATATTGGGATAAAAGTTATGGTATGAGATGAGACTAATCGCATGTTTTGTTTCTTTTGAGTGGAAGAACCTCGAGATAAGAGAAGTTTGTCTTAAGCCGGGGTAAGACTCACATACGATCCATTGTTTAATGTGTGTAAAACGTGGCGAAGATGAACTTGGTTATTATCATAAAATTTGCATGTCTATTTACAGTGATGCGTTGTACTGGGGGGTGTGTGTGATCTAACGTTCTAAAGGACAACGCGGTGGTTGATTTGCGTGATTTCTTTTGAAATTAAATTTATCAAGTTTTAAAATTATAAAACTACGATTACTATTGGTCTACAAACGCACTAACGGGCATAAGAACCGTTCGTGTGTAGTGATGATTGGTAAATTGAGTCGCTTGTCCAAGAGTACGTGTATAAGTTGCAATTTTAATTGGTGACATATTAAAATATTTCATAAGCAGTCTCATTTGTTTCGTTCAAATTTACTATCGTCATTTGAGTAGAAGCGCATCCGGTCGTTAGACTACATAAAATGTAGGAGTGTGGCACTTGGATGTGATGAGTAGTAGAGACTAGAGTTGATTTTAGAGGGACATCCAAAGTGGCCCCAAGTAAGAACGCATTTCATCTCTGAGTATGGGTTCCTCCCAAATGTTTTCCAGCATGTAAGGTCAATTGGTAAACCTATGTTGTCAACTCTAGTTGCTCCAATGGTTTGTCCGCGATTCTTGTTGTTTAGCATCAATAGAAGTTTTTTTATAAAGAGAGGAAGGCGAGTTTGGTTACTTGCTAAAGTTTTACCATGATGTAGCAGTTTATTTCCCAGTCTCATTCGTTTCTATGAGCAGTTCATTGTTGAAACTTTTTTCACAATGTATAAATGCTTTTTGTTGATGATTTCATGACATACTTGACAAAATTTATGTTCAAAAAGTACAATTACATTCATCTTTAACCCTACAGAACAAGTGGTATATTTTAGTTTATTTCTGCTAGCCTTTTTAATTGTTACAAGTATTTTTTTTTTTTTAGGTTGAAGTGCAAAAAAATCCATGAAGCGATTGGAGCAAAGCATTGAGAGAGACAAGGAGCTTTTTTGCGGAACCTATAGACAACAAAGAAAACATAAACGATGAAAAATTTGAGACATTTAAGGAAGAATAAAGAAAGACACAAATGACCAGCTCTCGTTGCAGCGTTGGCCACAATTGAGGGGCAACCTCTACTTCCATTCCGCATGGATTGAACGTTTGTTTAATTAAGGACACTTCGTGTTTCATACACATTGTGTTTTGAGTTGTACGGCGGATTTGGTAAACTTGTAGATTATTCACATTTCGTTAAGAAGTGGTGCATTCGGTAGGATTTAGTTTGTTACACTTCGTGTATATGTTTAGAAGCGGCACGTTTGGTACCATTTAATGCGCTATGTAATATGATATTCAGATGCTTGTTTAATTATTAATTTGGGTTTCAATTGTGCGTTCGAGATTATTTAGTTTTATATATTTGTATATTACAGAAACAATAGCTAAATACATTTTTTTTCTAAAAGTGTAGTTTTTATGTAACGGAATTGTAACGGTGAGACTTCGTTGAAAACTCATACAGTTGCAATTTTGTAGCAAATTTATTCCGTTGCAATCTCGTAGCAAATATTATCCGTTGCAATTTTGTTTCAATATCTACCGTAACAAAATCGTAGAAAAATTGTTGGAATGTGATCCGTTGCAAAAACGGTTGATAATTTCGAACGAATTTTTCTTGGTTGGAAAACCGTTGCATTTTTTTATCCCTTTAGAAATCCGTAGCAATTTAAATTTCCATGGAGCATTAACGCTACTGTAGGAATCCGTTGCAAATGGCCATTTGCAACGGATTTGCAACCGATTCATACCGTAGCATTAGCCCACTTGTGTTGTAGTGTGCGGGGAGGATACTTGCACCAAAGGTTTCCTTAATTTTTTTTCCACAGGGACTATACTTGCACGAAAGGTTTCCCCACAGGGACGATCCTTGCACTTTCGTAACGTTTGAGACAAAACATGCAATTTGACCAAACTTTAGGGACGATTTATGCAATTTACTCTTTAATATTTGAGGACCTTGCATCAATGTGGAAATGAGAGTAAGGTCTTATTTGTACTAGTGCTAAATATAATATTAATGATCATGGTTTCATTGAACATTCCTTGTGTATGGTTTTTACTCAAAAATTCTAAAGAAAGTATGTTCTTTTGTAAACAAGTGGGAATTAAGAATTGCTTTGAACAAAGTTCCCCCCATTCTTCTTGGTTATTTCCATAAACACATTTTCTCTATTCTCAATGAGAAGGTAGGTCACTTGGCTTGCATGTGCCAAACTCAAAAGGTGGTGCTGGGTAATGTTGTTGTCATGTCATGCTAGACAAACTTTGGCCAGCTCTTCTGTCCATCTTAGAATTAGATTCCTCATCTCTTGTTTCCTTCTTATTCTACTAACATTTTTTAAATATCATCATTTATCTGTTTTTATGTCTGTTTCGTTATCTGTTTCATAATTTTATTTTATTATGTCGAACCAAATTGACAGCATCATTTCATACCACATTTGGTTGTGATTGATGCTTTGACCCAAGGTGACATTAGCTAAGGCAACACTTGGAAAAGTGTGGCATTAGTCATAATGCAACACTTATAATGACTTAATACGACACTTTATGAGTGCCGCGTTCCGTTCATGGTTCTTGTAGTATCGTTTTAACATTCTTTGATGTAATCTTTTATTCTAAGGGCTTCTAAATTTGGAAGCCTTGAGCGGTCGTCACAACTAAAGAACACTGCTTTTACTCGTTTAATAAACTATTAGGGATTAATTATCATGTAACGACAATTATGCATCGATTACATATTAATTGTTCCTCAACCCATCATTTGTATTATTCGCTTTGTCAACATTTCTTTGTTTATTGTGTTTATTCTCTGCTAGGAACATGCCTCCCACCATTTGGATGTTCTCATTCTCTTGTAATTCACTAATTTACTATATTATTCTTTTCCAATTTGTGAAAGTCTATGTTAAAGCCTGTAATGTTTTGGAAAGAAATAATACCATACATGACTCCTAGTTTCAAATATATATAAATACTTCATGGAGCAAACATGCATGTGTAAGTAATAACAAGAGTTTGCTAGAGAGATCCAGATTGTATATGAAAGTATACATGTAAGATTAATGCTTAGAAACATGGTTGCACGATAATATAAATAGACTAAAAACAGATTACCACAAAAGGCATGCTCAAAATTCTAGTTGTAAACTTGTAATACTGAGTATATAGCAAATGGGGATCGTTTTGCGTCATATGTAAATTACTTTCGGATCCTGGTTATTGTGATTAAAAGGAATCTAAATCACTTACTTGCATAAGTGGAGCGAGAAAGTTATGGCAGAGGAGGCATAATTTGATATTTTTTAAAAACTACACTACAAAAATTAGTTCGTTAAGGTGTCAAATTACAAAATAGTCAAATATTTTAAAAATTTTACACTACAATTTTTTCGCTAAAGAGCACAACCGTGCCCCCTTCTCATCTCCACCCATACTTACTTGTCTTAGAGATTAAAATCAAGGTTGTTAAGATCGGGATCCTATCCAGGATCGTTTTCGTGTTTGCAAGATTGAGATCATAAAGTTGGATCGGGATCGTAGATCCTACTATAATGTAATTGTCTTAATAGTTTTTGTAATATTATACAAATTTACAAATTATTATATATCATAAACACAAAATTATATGAATGTTTCATAAAAGCATTGTCCTAAATTATGATTATGAAAGTTTTAAGAAGATTAACATGCTGTATTTTAAATTCTCTGAAACACAACCTATAAATTTGTAGTTTTTTAGTTTGTGGTTTGAGAAAAGCAAGATCGGATCGGAGTAAATCTTAATATCATATGGTCAAGATCGAGATCTTATAAGATCTTAAGCATGCAAAGATCCTATGTAAGATCTAGATCGTTTTTGCTTTGCAGTATCGTAAAATCGTAAGATCCTAAGATCAGGTTCGACATCTTAACAACCATGATTAAAATCGTTGTAGTTTGACTAGACTAAGAAATGTTGTTGTTGAACGATAAGTCCAACAAACCTTGAAGCTAACGTAGCGCGGAAATAGACCAAAGAAAACACAACACACTGACCCCACACGTTAACATTGTATTAATTAGCGAATGAGCAAAGAAGAATTGTACAAACTATAACCTCCCTCATCTCTATTTATTAGATAATATGGGGTAGAAACCTTCTAAAAATAATAGAAACATCCTTCCTTTAAAAGGAAAGCGTATCTAATCCTAAGTTATTGTCTATTCTTAATATAAATTACAATTGTACACTTAAACCCCCTAACTTAGTTTAATTTTTAATCCTAATATAAACAACAATTTCCACCTTAGGACTAACACTTAAACATAATCGATACTCAGTATCTTCATCCAATGTTGGAACCTCGAACTAGGAACCGCCTTGTTAACCAGGCCTTGTACTTTAGTAATTTCCTTAGATTAGCTTTCATAGACTCCTTTCTTCTTTTCAGCAACATTACCCTCTGCACCCTCTTGACCAAGTACTCCGGTTACCGTAATGTTTGCCCCCACCTTTATACCAAGGTGTACATTTTCCCGCTCCTTTACCAAGCAGTCCGTGTTTGTCTTCTCTTCAGGTTGCTTGTCCTCCAACCGCCTTTGAGCTACTGCAGTATCATACGTACTAACCTGAAAAACCTCAGCTTCACGATCCCTGCAGTTCCACCTCAAACCAAACACGTTTTTCATCTTGTACTCCATGGAATCCTTTTCACACATAACACCGACCAAGTTGTTTGAATCCAAACAGTTTTTTGACCAAGTTGTTTGAACCCAACTTGTGTTGGAAACCAAGTTTGTTTAATTCCAACTTGTTTTGAACCTTCACGCTTTTGTACAATATTCTCATCAAGCTTTTTGATGTTTAACCTAGTATTCATACTAGCCATTCTTCTTTAACCTTGCTACAAACCTTGTCAAGTTGTTTTTTAACCAACTTACCAACCAAGCTCACAAGCCTGTGTTAACCACCCCCGTTCTTGTAAACATATGATCAACAACCAATTAGAATACCCAAAGCTTCGATCTTCCACCGCAATGTCTACTACTTTGATATACCTTATACTCCAAGTTAATCACTTTTTCTGGAATCCAGAGACAAACCAAAACCTTAACATGTTTTTCAAGAACCACCGAAGACGTAGAATACCAAGAAACCCCCCGCGACCACCTTTAAGTCAAACCTAGCTTCAAGAACCCAACAAACCTTGGCTCTTGATACACTTGTTGAATAAAAAAAATAAATCCAACATACCTGAAAGCTAGCGCGGTAATATAGACCCAAAAGAAAACCACACGACGTGATCCCTTAAAACGTTACATTGTATTAATTAACGAATGAGCAAAGAAGAATGTACAAACTAGCATCCCCCCTCATATCTATTTATAGAGATGAGGGGGTAGAACCTATCCTAAAATAGAATAGAAACTTCCTTTCCTTTAAAAGGCAAGCTTATTTAATCCTAGTTATAGTCTATTCCTAATATAAATTACAATGTACACTTAACCCCCTAACCTTAGTTTAAGTTTATTCCTAATATACAACAGTTGCACATTGTTAAGTTACAATAGTCATTTTCTCTTCTTCCAACAAATGGTATAATTGTAAAAAAAAACAATTATCTTTTTTTTTCTAACTCATGAGCACGATATACAAAATCAAAATATTATTTTTATCTTCTTTTTTGTTCATTTTTGTCTTTTCAGCTCTTCTTTTCTTTCATTCTAAAACTTAAGAAAAAAGTGTGTGAAGGGATATGCTTCTTTACAACATGCCATTCTCTCACGACCTCATTACAAGTGAAGAGTACCTTTTCTTGCCTTCCCCTTTATGTGAAACAACTAGGAATGGCAATGGGGCGGGTTTGGGGCGGGGCGATCACCTTTCATCCCCAAACCCGATTAGCAAACAACGCCCCAAACCCGCCCCGATTCCCAATGGGGATCTTATTGGGGTGCTCCATTGGGGCAAGATGCTCTCCCAAACCCACTCCAATCCCCGTTGGGGATCTTAACGGGTCGTATTTATGAGCGCAATGCTCCACCAAATACATGTTGTTCTCCGTTTATTATTATATTTAGGCCATATTTTTACCAAATTGGTTACATGCAATAATATGAAGAATCAAGAACTCACTAATAATACATTAATTAGTTTCATTTATAAGTTTTCAACAAATTAAACATAAATAATGATAACCACGTTAAAAAAATCAGAACTTCTTTTAAAAAACATTACACAAAAGAAGTTTTTTCTCAACACGACTTGCATTCTTGCAAAGATACAAAACTACAAAAAAATGATACTATTGGTTTTATTACGTAAATGCTAACATAAGAATATATGAATATAATAGATTTATATGTATTTATACTTTTGGGGCGGGACGGGTTGGGGATGTTGTGCCCCGTCCTCGCCCCGAACCCGATAAAAATCCCCGTTAATGCCCTGAAACCCGATAAGCATGCCTCGCTCCGCCCCAAAAACTTTAGGTTTCGGGTTTCCCCATTGGATTTGGATTTTTTTGCCATCCCTAGAAACAACCCTCTATATTTGCTCAAAGTAGGTTTCCTTGTTGTCCATCTTTTATAGGGATGACAATGGGTGAGAAAAAACCCATAACCCGCGGGTACCCGCATGTAAATGAGTGGGTAATCCCATCAATTTTCACCCGTGGGTGGGTCGTGGGTGAAAAATTATACCCATCAGTGGGTGACGGGTAATGTATACCCATCATGGGTGTACCCATCTAAAATACCCATGGGTGTACCCGCCTAAATAACATTGTTTGTACCCGTAACTCATTTGTGTTGGAGTATAATTTATGATACTAATTAAATATTTGTGTAGTTGCTGGTATATAGTTGATAATTACCCAACTCTTCAAAGATATATACATGATACATTTCAGTTGAGACATGTGATTTGGTGTAATGACATTTAATTTGCTAGTTTTAGACACGTGTTTTAAGTATTTTGTGAACTTGGTATTTGGAAAATATGATATGGTGTCTTGTGACGTAGTTTCGTAGTTAGTTTCCATATCATTATTTTGTAATTTTGTTGCATTTTCACTGACCCACGGATTTACCCATGGGTGATGGGTACCCGCGGGCATGGGCATGGGTAAAAAGTTATACCCACTAGTGGGTGACGGGTGGGTGGTGGGTGAGAAAAATTCCACGTGGATGGGTGACGGGTTTGAGATACTGTTAGGATTATGAAAATCTATGTAAAAGACTCGGTCACCCCGTGTAATGTCTAGCATAGGTTAGCTCATAGCCTTAATAGTAATCGTTTAATTACCGTATGACTTATGGTGTTGGGCCGGGTCTTTACCCACATGTTAGCCTACTCCATAGCCCACTTAGGGGCACAAAACTCATGTATATATACCCCCTTTCCAGCCATGGAAAGGGGTTGGTTGATCATTTCATAATACACACACATAAGGTGTAATTTCTCTCACTAGAACTCACTTTCTCTCTCTATAAATTAGGCCAACCCCTAAATCATTGATTGTGTTATGATATCCAATATCCTACAATTGGTATCAGAGCACATGGGATGATTAGCTAGATTGTGTGTGC
>BQNB010022999.1:0-62329 GCA_026074375.1 Tanacetum coccineum | reverse complement strand
CGAAATAGGTAATAGCAGATTATGAACGTATTCCATAATCCGAAATAGGTATTATTGCGCTAAGCTCATGAAACCGAAACCTTAATTGTCTGTGCCCCAAAAACAAATATAGGGTGCTTGCCAAAACATGCCTATACGTTCTTTCTAAATGTTAAATGCACCATGATCAACTTGTGACCAGAAATTCCAGGTGGGGATTGTTAGTCCCGATAGATCTATCCACAACACTAGCGCTTACCCCTACGAGGTAATTTAACGGTTCATGATAGTAGGGACTTAGTTAGTGGCAATATAGTGACTACTTAGGCAATAATATTCAGGCAGTAATCTGGATAGCATACAATTTGAAAAGCACTTGTGTCCAAAGAAAAGCAATCATGTTGTTCAAAATTCACGGTTTCAAAGGTAGGTATTCAACGATCTCAAATCATGTAGTAAACAAATCAAGCTTTAGCAAAAATAGTCATGTAATGCTTACGTATAGAAATCAATAAGTTTATGTAGTAAAACGAGCACGTATTCTCACCCCGAAAACAGTTTATGAAAACCATTAAAAGAGAAAAGGTGGGGCTATGAACTCACCTTATAGCAACGCGATAAAAGATATCGAGATATAAACATCGAGAGACCGAGAAATGACAACGAGAAATAAAGCGTCACGAAGCCGAGTAAAACTCTAAAAGCCACCTAAGAAAATAAACTCGCGACTTAGAATTACAAATATTATACAAGTAAATATAAATAAGTTTTTATAAAGTTTTTATTTAGCTATAACATTGCACTTAGAATTTGTTTTTAAGTTAGCGTTGTGACTTATTAATGTCGCCATATTTATGTGAGCTCAAAAATTTAATATTAGCCTAACTTATTTTGCTAGACATGCTTTGATAAGTCATAAGCATAAACTAAATAGCCACTTAAATGTTTTATTATCTTAACAACTTAAAAGGTCAATACCGTAAACCAACAAACACTCAAGGGTCTTTTTTTGTCATCTATCGAAACTACAAAGGGTTTGTTTTGAAAATTAGTTAAAATAGAAATTTCCCCACGTCATTATCAAATAACTTTGTATTGTCTTTTTTTATATATATAATATTTTATTTCTTTAACATGATTAGGGTGCATATAAGCAAACTAGCTAAACTTAAGGGCTAATAATCATATCCAATAAATCTTAAAGGGTTGTTTTTGAAAATAACTCAAATGACCACATGAATTGCATCCACATTCACGTGGATGTGTAAGAATTTGTAGTATCTTGTCCCCTCATAATTTATTCATTTTATTGAGTCAATTTTTTTTAACATTTTGGTTTCTTGCTCAAATATCATATAACCAGAAGCCAGAATCATGCATGTTTTAAGGCAAGATTAAAATTAATAGGGCTACACGAAAAATAAAAGATATACATTTATACCGAGACGCCGCCGTGCAGATGGAGATGAGAGCGAACACCGTCGGAAAAATCGCATAACGCAAACGGAACACGTCACCGAGAAAATGAGCTACGAACCAACTTGATGAAACCATAACTCGTCGGAAAACGTGTATCATCAGAAAAACAAACTGAACCGCAAGGCCAACCCGAACGAGGACCTTGAAAAATCAAAGTAAACCCAAAGCGATACATGGTCACAAACTCGAACTGACGGAGTGACGAACACCATCGAGACTCAAAACTTGCGTACAAACAAAGAACCGGTCCCAAAACATACGGCTTGTCACCCACTCCAACCCGCGAGTAAACGACTAGAATCTTTTAACTCTTGAGTATGATTCTTTCTAGATGACATTGAAGAGAGTTCAACAAATAATCCTAACTAGACTTTAAACTTTAGCTCTTGAATATTACAACTTAAATAATGAACTAGTAAATTCTTGATATGAATATGATTTTGGTGTTCACTGTGGGACGACTCATAGAGGACAGAGAGAGCAAATTTGATTTTGCTAAGTGCTATCAAGAATAAATATGTATGCTAGTATATGAATATTCCAAGTGGTCAAAGACGCTATTTAGCAAGACCATAAGACCATAAGAATGAAGGGGGGACATTAGACACAAAGAGTGAATTTGGGAAGATGTTGGTCAATGTTTCTAGATATTTTGTGGAAATATGGGAGTATTACTTGAAGTTATAATGATGTAAAAATTAAATGTAAAGTAAATACTTGTAATTTGATATGTGTTAGTTAGTTTATTTTACTAGATAAGCATTTATATAGGGCTTAACTATCGCGTTAAGAAACTCTAGTTAAGTAAACTAGGGTTAAGTTAAAGAAATATCTAAAAAGATATTTTAGATAAATATCTAATAAACTATCTTATAAAATATTCTAATCAAATATCTTGTTAATTAAACGCGAGCTAGACAAGGTTGTAGGAACAACAGATGGACACGGATCATAAAAATGATATTTTATGATCATAAGAATAATAGGAGGACATGTCGTAAATTTTTACGATGCTCGAATACGATTAACGAACAACGCCCGGCGACGGTCAAAAAGTTGACTCGAGAAACGTCAAAAAAAAAAGTAACCCATTCTTTTCCTAAATTTTCATAATAAATACGAAATATTTATTATCGACAAATAAATTGTTAAATGGCGACACTCACTCACGGAATTCTTTAAATAGTGACGTCGAAAATGACCTGAAAATACTGCACTGTTACAGTCCTTCCCGTTAAAAGAGCTTCGTCCCAAAGGGCTAAGTTGCGACACTTGACGAGGTACGAGTTTGGAGAAAGTATGCGGATTATTTGTCATCCGAAATTTGTGTTTTGTTGATGATGGTGTAAGGTTTTAAGGTGATAATCTCAGCAGACATGGTCTTTCCTCGAATGCAATAGGTAATCAGTCTATGCACCAAATATACATAGGTGATTAAGTATGTATATTTGAGGTCCAATGATGTAATGCTCATTTTCGTCAAAATAGTGTGATGTAGGAAATGTATCAAATAGTTTTATAACGAAATGAAATAGTTAGTAAAGTAAACGTGAAGTAGCTTATAGGGTGACAACAAAATGGTTTATAGGTTGATATCGAGATTGTTTGTAAAGCGATAGGTCATAACAAGTATAAAGAATATCCGAAAAATGACGGATGTAGTCAACGAAAATGAAACATAAAGATTTATTTCAAACAACAACAAATGAACGTTACAAAAGTCTTGTTTTGTTCTAAGGTAGGTGCTCCAAAGTGATACGTATGAGGTGACAAGTTAATTGTCGTACTCCCATCAACTGGAAGACTTCAAAACGACGGATTACCAAAAAATTATTGTGATTCAAAAGCATAAGAAGAGTGTTCCAACTCGGAGTCGAATGGTAAAGTAAACTAGTGGAATTTACAAACTATGCCGAATTTGTGTTATCATCAAAAGAGATAAAAGTTAAAGTCTACGTAATGACTCGAAGCAGTTTATCGTAAAGATCAAGAAGAAATTAACCCACAAGTATAGGTATCCTTATATAATACCAGTATTGACGCTCAAGGGAGTAAATGAGAAATCAGGAAGTACACGAAAATCAAAGTGATCAATATTTATATAACAGACCGATATAAGGTAAATAGTAAGACGTCATATGATAGGATGTAAAGACGAACGATCGTAGTCTAGTATTTAACTACTATCATTAACCCTGGTAAATAGTAGTAGGGATGCCAAAAGAGAGATATTAAGTTACTGGGAGCATGCGCGCACGGTCTATCGGATTAAAAAAGGAGAGACATTAAATTTGAAAAAATAGTCATAGTCTAGGTTTTGAAAACGACCTATTTTTTATCTATGAACTTCGTCTCATGTTACCATCTGTAACAACCCCACAAAATAAGGACAACCAGCGGGAACCTAACTGCGCAATGGTTGGTGGTAGCTATTCAGGGCACAAAACCAC
This sequence comes from Tanacetum coccineum, assembly GCA_026074375.1. NCBI lineage: Eukaryota > Viridiplantae > Streptophyta > Magnoliopsida > Asterales > Asteraceae > Tanacetum > Tanacetum coccineum. The sequence goes on along the minus strand of BQNB010022999.1, from coordinate 58,421 downwards.
CAAGTCACGGAAAACGACCTCAAAAGAGACGTTTAAATAAATTTCACATTCGTTATATTAAAATCAGAGTTTACAAAGGTCTCACTCGTAATGTATTAGAAAACATTGTAAAAATGTTTATTTAGTGGTACTCAAATTATTAAGCGTTCAAAAATATATCCGCGCGACTCGAATGCTCCAATGATTCACTGAGCAAATAATAACCCTTTAGCGAAAAACATGCAAAAACGGTCAACATAAAGTTGGTGAATTCATAGGTTTAAGTAAAAGCAGTGTTGAAATAATTTAAGAAATGTCTTTGTAAGAAAAGTAGCGTTACAGTATTTCAAAGTGTTATATCCGAAATCCAAGTAGTGATTCAGTAAATCAAGTAATGTTTAGTAGTGGACCACAAGATCGAAGTAATGGTGGACTAAGTACATATTCCGAAGTCCAAAACAAATAATGTAGACAAGAGAAACACATTCATCAAGTCTAAGTATATATTATTGCACTAAGCACTCATGACATTTCGAAGCTGTATTCGTAATTATAAGGGAATTGCACCAGAGTTCGTAATTATAACGGATTTGCACCAGTAATCGTATTTGCACCAGTAATCGTATTTGCACCAGTAATCGTAATTATAATGGATTTGCACCAGTAATTGTGGCTCTTAGGCAATAGCATTCATGCAATAATCTGGATAGCATACAATTTTGAAAACACTTGTGTCCAAAGTAAAACAATCATGTTGTTTTTTAAAATTTCACGGTTTTCAAATATAGGTACATCAACGATCTCAAATCATGTGTAAACAAATCAAGCATTGCGTAAAAAATAGTCATGTTACGATTATGTAGTAGAAAATCAATATGTTCACTTAGGTAAAAACGAGCATGTATTCCCTCGCGGGTTTATAAAACATGAAAAGATTGACAATGCAAGTCTAATGAACTCACCTTATTCTATAAGCAACGCGTAAATGATATCGTGATCTAAACATCGAGAGACATGGGAAATGTCAACGAGAAATAAAGCGTCACAAAGCCGAGTAAAACTCTAAAAGCCACCTAAGAAAATAAACTCGCGACTTAGAATTACAAATATTATACAAGTATGTATAAATAAGTTTTTATAAAGTTTTTATTTAGCTAAACTAGCCCACTTCGATTTTGTTTTATAAGTTACGTTGTGATTATTAATGTCGCCCATATTTATCGTGTGCTCATAATTTAATATTAGCCTAACTATTTTGTTTTACTTTACATGCTTTGTTAAGTCATAAGCATTAAATATATTAGCCACGTTAATGTTTGTTTTATTTTATCATCTTAAACAGGTCAATACCGTAAACTAACAAACACTCAAGGGTCTTTTTTTGTCATCTATCAAAACTACAAAGAGGTTGTTTTGAAAATTAGTTAAAATAGAAATTTCCCGACCTCATTATCAGATGACTTTGTATTGTCTTTTTTTTTATATATATAATATTTTATTTCTTTAACATGATTAGGGTGCATATAAGCAAACTAGTTAAACTTAAGGGCTAATAATCATATCCAATAAATCTTAAAGGGTTGTTTTTGAAAATAACTCAAATGACCACACGAATTGCATCCACATTCACGTAGATGTGTAAGAATTTGTAATATCTTGTCCCCTCATAATTTATTCATTTTATTGAGTCAATTTTTTTTTAACATTTTGGTTTCTTGCTCAAATATCATATAACCAAAAGCCAGAATCATGCATGTTTTAAGGCAAGATTAAAATTAATAGGGCTATACGAAAAATAAAAGATATACATTTATACCGAGACGCCACCGTGCAGATGGAGATGAGAGCGAACACCGTCGGAAAAATCGCATAACTCAAACGGAACACGTCACCGAGAAAATAAGCTACGAACCAACTTGATGAAACCATAACTCGTCGGAAAACGTGTATCATCAGAAAAACAAACTGAACCGCAAGGCCAACCCGAACGAGGACCTTGAAAAATCAAAGTAAACCCAAAGCGATACATGGTCACAAACTCGAACTGACGGAGTGACGAACACCATCGAGACTCAAAACTTGCGTACAAACAAAGAACCGGTCCCAAAACATACGGCTTGTCACCCACTCCAACCCGCGAGTAAACGACTAGAATCTTTTAACTCTTGAGTATGATTCTTTCTAGATGACATTGAAGAGAGTTCAACCAAAGAATCCTAACTAGACTTTAAGCTTTAGCTCTTGAATATTACAACTTAAATAATGAACTAGTAAATTCTTGATATGAATATTGATTCTTGGGTTCACTGTGGACGACTCATTGAGGACAGAGAGTGCCAAATTTTTCGATTTTGCTGAGTGTATCAAGACTAAATATGTATGTAGTATATGATATTCCAAGGGTCAAAGACATATCTTAGCAGACCATAAGACCATAAGAATGAAGGGGGGACATTAGACACAAAGAGTGAATTAGGGAAGATGTTGGTCAATGTTTCTAGATATTTTGTGGAAATATGAGGTATTACTTGAAGTTATAATGATGTTAAAAATTAAAATGTAAAGTAAATACTTGTAATTTGATATGTGTTAGTTAGTTTATTTTACTAGATAAGCATTTATATAGGGCTTAACTATCGCGTTAAGAAACTCTAGTTAAGTAAACTAGGGTTAAGTTAAAGAAATATCTAAAAAGATATTTTAGATAAATATCTAATAAACTATCTTATAAAATATTCTAATCAAATATCTTGTTAATTAAACGCGAGCTAGACAAGGTTGTAGGAACAACAGATGGACACGGATCATAAAAATGATATTTTATGATCATAAGAATAATAGGAGGACATGTCGTAAATTTTTACGATGCTCGAATACGATTAACGAACAACGCCCGGCGACGGTCAAAAAGTTGACTCGAGAAACGTCAAAAAAAAAAGTAACCCATTCTTTTCCTAAATTTTCATAATAAATACGAAATATTTATTATCGACAAATAAATTGTTAAATGGCGACACTCACTCACGGAATTCTTTAAATAGTGACGTCGAAAATGACCTGAAAATACTGCACTGTTACAGTCCTTCCCGTTAAAAGAGCTTCGTCCCAAAGGGCTAAGTTGCGACACTTGACGAGGTACGAGTTTGGAGAAAGTATGCGGATTATTTGTCATCCGAAATTTGTGTTTTGTTGATGATGGTGTAAGGTTTTAAGGTGATAATCTCAGCAGACATGGTCTTTCCTCGAATGCAATAGGTAATCAGTCTATGCACCAAATATACATAGGTGATTAAGTATGTATATTTGAGGTCCAATGATGCAATGCTCATTTTCGTCAAAATAGTGTGATGTAGGAAATGTATCAAATAGTTTTATAACGAAATGAAATAGTCAGTAAAGTAAACGTGAAGTAGCTTATAGGGTGACAACAAAATGGTTTATAGGTTGATATCGAGATTGTTTGTAAAGCGATAGGTCATAACAAGTATAAAGAATATCCGAAAAATGACGGATGTAGTCAACGAAAATGAAACATAAAGATTTATTTCAAACAACAACAAATGAACGTTACAAAAGTCTTGTTTTGTTCTAAGGTAGGTGCTCCAAAGTGATACGTATGAGGTGACAAGTTAATTGTCGTACTCCCATCAACTGGAAGACTTCAAAACGACGGATTACCAAAAAATTATTGTGATTCAAAAGCATAAGAAGAGTGTTCCAACTCGGAGTCGAATGGTAAAGTAAACTAGTGGAATTTACAAACTATGCCGAATTTGTGTTATCATCAAAAGAGATAAAAGTTAAAGTCTACGTAATGACTCGAAGCAGTTTATCGTAAAGATCAAGAAGAAATTAACCCACAAGTATAGGTATCCTTATATAATACCAGTATTGACGCTCAAGGGAGTAAATGAGAAATCAGGAAGTACACGAAAATCAAAGTGATCAATATTTATATAACAGACCGATATAAGGTAAATAGTAAGACGTCATATGATAGGATGTAAAGACGAACGATCGTAGTCTAGTATTTAACTACTATCATTAACCCTGGTAAATAGTAGTAGGGATGCCAAAAGAGAGATATTAAGTTACTGGGAGCATGCGCGCACGGTCTATCGGATTAAAAAAGGAGAGACATTAAATTTGAAAAAATAGTCATAGTCTAGGTTTTGAAAACGACCTATTTTTTATCTATGAACTTCGTCTCATGTTACCATCTGTAACAACCCCACAAAATAAGGACAACCAGCGGGAACCTAACTGCGCAATGGTTGGTGGTAGCTATTCAGGGCACAAAACCACCAAGTCACGGAAAACGACCTCAAAAGAGACGTTTAAATAAATTTCACATTCGTTATATTAAAATCAGAGTTTACAAAGGTCTCACTTGTAATGTATTAGAAAACATTGTAAAAATGTTTATTTAGTGGTATCTCAAATTTTAAGGCGTTCAAAAATATATCCGCGCGACTCGAATGCTCCAATGATTCACTGAGCAAATAATAACCCTTTAGCGAAAAACATGCAAAAACGGTCAACATAAAGTTGGTGAATTCATAGGTTTAAGTAAAAGCAGTGTTGAAATAATTTAAGAAATGTCTTTGTAAGAAAAGTAGCGTTACAGTATTTCAAAGTGTTATATCCGAAATCCAAGTAGTGATTCAGTAAATCAAGTAATGTTTAGTAGTGGACCACAAGATCGAAGTAATGGTGGACTAAGTACATATTCCGAAGTCCAAAACAAATAATGTAGACAAGAGAAACACATTCATCAAGTCTAAGTATATATTATTGCACTAAGCTCATGACATCGAAGCTGTATTCGTAATTATAAGGGAATTGCACCAGAGTTCGTAATTATAACGGATTTGCACCAGTAATCGTATTTGCACCAGTAATCGTATTTGCACCAGTAATCGTAATTATAATGGATTTGCACCAGTAATTGTGGCTCTTAGGCAATAGCATTCATGCAATAATCTGGATAGCATACAATTTTGAAAACACTTGTGTCCAAAGTAAAACAATCATGTTGTTTTTTAAAATTTCACGGTTTTCAAATATAGGTACATCAACGATCTCAAATCATGTGTAAACAAATCAAGCATTGCGTAAAAAATAGTCATGTTACGATTATGTAGTAGAAAATCAATATGTTCACTTAGGTAAAAACGAGCATGTATTCCCTCGCGGGTTTATAAAACATGAAAAGATTGACAATGCAAGTCTAATGAACTCACCTTATTCTATAAGCAACGCGTAAATGATATCGTGATCTAAACATCGAGAGACATGGGAAATGACAACGAGAAATAAAGCGTCACGAAGCCGAGTAAAACTCTAAAAGCCACCTAAGAAAATAAACTCGCGACTTAAAATTACAAATATTATACAAGTATGTATAAATAAGTTTTTATAAAGTTTTTATTTAGCTAAACTAGCCCACTTCGATTTTGTTTTATAAGTTACGTTGTGATTATTAATGTCGCCCATATTTATCGTGTGCTCATAATTTAATATTAGCCTAACTATTTTGTTTTACTTTACATGCTTTGTTAAGTCATAAGCATTAAATATATTAGCCACGTTAATGTTTGTTTTATTTTATCATCTTAAACAGGTCAATACCGTAAACTAACAAACACTCAAGGGTCTTTTTTTGTCATCTATCAAAACTACAAAGGGTTTGTTTTGAAAATTAGTTAAAATAGAAATTTCCCCACGTCATTATCAAATAACTTTGTATTGTCTTTTTTTTTATATATATAATTTATTTCCTTTAACATGATTAGGGTGCATATAAGCAAACTAGCTAAACTTAAGGGCTAATAATCATATCCAATAAATCTTAAAGGGTTGTTTTTGAAAATAACTCAAATGACCACATGAATTGCATCCACATTCACGTAGATGTGTAAGAATTTGTAATATCTTGTCCCCTCATAATTTATTCATTTTATTGAGTCAATTTTTTTTTAACATTTTGGTTTCTTGCTCAAATATCATATAACCAAAAGCCAGAATCATGCATGTTTTAAGGCAAGATTAAAATTAATAGGGCTATACGAAAAATAAAAGATATACATTTATACCGAGACGCCGCCGTGCAGATGGAGATGAGAGCGAACACCGTCGAAAAAATCGCATAACGCAAACGGAACACGTCACCGAGAAAAATATGTACGAACATCTTGAGGAAACCATATACTGTCAGAAAATCGATATCATCAGAAAAAACAACTGTAAACGCAAAGGCAACCCGAACGAGGACTTAATATATCAAAGTTTAAACCCAAAGCGATACATGGCCACAAACTCGAACATGACGGTAGTGACACGAAACCATCGAGACTCAAAACTTGCGTTTACAAATAAACAAACGAACGGTCCAAAAACATACGGTCTTGTCACCACTCACGACCCGCTGAGTAAACGACTAGAATCTTTTAACTCTTGAGTATGATTCTTTCTAGATGACATTGAAGAGAGTTCAACAAATAATCCTAACTAGACTTTAAACTTTAGCTCTTGAATATTACAGCTTAAATAATGAACTAGTAAATTCTTGATATGAATATGATTTTGGTGTTCACTGTGGGACGACTCATAGAGGACAGAGAGAGCAAATTTGATTTTGCTAAGTGCTATCAAGAATAAATATGTATGCTAGTATATGAATATTCCAAGTGGTCAAAGACGCTATTTAGCAAGACCATAAGACCATAAGAATGAAGGGGGGACATTAGACACAAAGAGTGAATTTGGGAAGATGTTGGTCAATGTTTCTAGATATTTTGTGGAAATATGGGAGTATTACTTGAAGTTATAATGATGTAAAAATTAAATGTAATGTAATACTTGTAATTTGATATGTGTTAGTTAGTTTATTTTATGTACAATGTGACTAACAATGACAACATGGGTAAAGTTTTATAAACTTTGAGCATTGGTAATAAAAACGTGTATTTGTTGAAGCGTAGATTAATTTTGGTAGTTTCGAGAATGCCTAAATTAATTTTATCGCGAAACGTAACCGCTTTACGTAACCGATAAAAATAAAATATAAAAAGTCAATTATTACTTTCGAAAAATAAAAAAAATGTTTTTATCGTTTGTATAATGTTATCGTATAAGTAGGTCAATCGTCTTGTAAAATAATATTTATAAATTTAAAACTCCTGTAAATATTATATAAATGATTCTAAAATGTTTCGCCAAAATTTTTATTAAAAACGAACCAACACTATTCATGTCAGGAAATAGTGTATAAAAATCATATTTCTCTTGTTTTATTCATTAACTGAAAATTTTTAGCTTACGCGATTTAATTATGTGATGAGAATTAAAAGTAAACGCGCATGAGACTAAAAAAATAAATAGTGAAATAATGACGAAATAAATGACGTCATAAAATGACCTGAAAATACGGAATGTTACAGTCTCCTCCGGTTAGAAGAGCCTTGTCCTCAAGGCTCAGGTTGCGACACCTGAAGAAGGTACGGGTTCAGAGAAGAGATGCGGAAATTTCTTCCGGATTTGTGTTGATGAAGAGGTGTAGGTTTTAAGGTGACTACTCTCAGCATGACATGGTCTTTCCTGAATGCATAGGTAATCAGTCTATGCACCAAATATACATAGGTGATTAGGCTATGTATATTTGAGGGCCAACGATGCAATGCTCATTTTCGTCAAAACAGTGTGATGTGTGAAATGTATCAAATAGTTTTATAACGAAATGAAATAGTCAATAAAGTAAACGTGAAGTAGCTCATAGGGTGACAACAAAATGGTTTATAGGTTGACATCGAGATTGTTTGTAAAGCGATAGGTCATAACAAGTATAAAGAATATCCGAACAAACGCAGAAGTAGTCAAAGAAAATGAACGTAAAGAACTATTCAATCAACAAAATAAACGTAAAGAGTCGTACTCCCATCAACTGGAAGACTTCAAAACGATGGATTACGAAACAACATGTGCGATTCAAAATCATAAGAAGAGTGTTACAACTCGGAGTCGAATGGTAAAGTAACTAGTAGAATTTACAAAATATGCCGAATTTTCGATATCATCAAAAGGGAATAAAGTAAAGTCGCGTAGATGATAGAAGTTAATCGTAAGAGATCAAGAAGGAATTAGCCCATATGTATAGGTATCTATATATAATACCAGTATTGACGCTCAAGGGAGTAAATGAGAAATCAGAAAGTACACGAAAATCAGAGTGATCAATATTTATATAACGGGCCGATATAAGGTAAATAGTAAGACGTCATAAAATAGACGTAAGAGAGCGAAATCATAAGCAAGTATTAAATACTCGTTACCCATGTAATAGAAGTAGAGATGCATAAGAGAGCATATAAGGAATCAAGGAGCATGCGCGCGTGGATATCGGATAAATCAATGAGAGACTCTAAATTTTAAAAACATGGTCATAGTCTAGGTTTTGAAAACGACCTAGTTCTCTATGACCTGAGCTCTGATACCAATCTGTAACACCCCCAAAATCAGGACAACGCAGCGGAATACCACTTGGGGTGCTACTTCATAGTCCATACGCACAAGTCACAGAAAACGACCTCAAAAGAGACGTTTTAAGATAAATTTCACATTTGATATATTAAAATTAGAGTTTACAAAGGATCCCATTTATAATGCAACAGAAAAACATTTTTATAACGTTTATCAAATGGTACACAAGTTATTAAGCGTTCAAAAATCTATCCGCGCGGCTCAAATGCTCCCAATGCTCCACTAGCAAAATAGTAACCTGAGAAAATACATGCTAAAACGTCAACAATAATGTTGGTGAATTCATTGGCTTAAGTAAAAAGCAGTGTTGAAATAATTTAAGTAATATTTCAGTGGAATAGTAGCGTTACAACATTTCAAAGTATTAGTTCCGAAATCCAGGTAGTGATTCAAAAATCAAGATATGTTGATGAAATCAATTAGTTTAGTGGACCACAAGATTTAAGTGATGGTGGACTAAGTACGTATTCCGAAGTCCAAAACAAGTATTAGTAGACTATGAACGTATTCCATAGTCCGAAATAGGATAGGTATTATTGCACTAAGCTCATGAAACCGAAGCCTTTAACTGTTTGTGCCCTAAAACAATATAGGGTGCTTGCCAAAACATGCCTATACGTTCTTTCTAAATGTTAAATGCACCATGATCAACTTGTGACCAGAAATTCTAGGTGGGGATTGTTAGTCCTGATAGATCTATCCACAACACTAGCGCTTACCTCTACGAGGTTATTTAACGGTTCATGATCGTAGGGACTTAGTTTGTGGCAATATAGTGACTACTTAGGCAATAATATTTAGGCAGTAATCTGGATAGCATACAATTTGAAAAGCACTTGTGTCCAATGAAAACAATCACGTTGTTCAAAATTCACGGTTTCAAAGGTAGGTATTCAACGATCTCAAATCATGTAGTAAACAAATCAAGCTTTGGTAAAAATAGTCACATAACGCTTATGTAGTAGAAATCAATAATAAAACGAGCATTTATTCCCACCCCGAAAACAGTTTATGAAAACCATTAAAAGAGAAAAGGTGGGGCTATGAACTCACTGAAAAGTAATCACATTGTTATAAATAAAGGCGGGATGTCATGATCCGCGAGACGTTATTGTGTCAAAACAAGCATGTATCCCCCTCGCAGGGTTTATAAAACATCAAAGATTGAAATGTGAGGCTATGAACCAACCTTAGAGTGAAGTGAAGATAGGTCGAGGAATGAATAAACCTCACGAAATAATCCCGAAAGTAACCTAAGTAGATATCGGTCGTATAAGTACTAAGTACCAATAACATATATAATTCTATATAGCTCAATCACCATCTAATCGTTTTAGTGAAATTGTAGTTATAAAGATAAAACGTTTATAATAGCCTCTTTAGTAAAAACGAAATAACTTTCGCGTTTTAAATGCCCTGATTTTGATGTTACTTATGCCCATGCTTTCGTATTAAGACGAGTTATCATAATTTGACATTTTCAAAATTTGGACCTACTGGTGAACAGTAACTTTTACTGTTCACAACAGACCATTTAAAAAATTATTTTATATTTTTTGTTTTCCGTAAACATCGTAAACGTCGTATTTTATTCGTTATAGCTTCGTTTTTAGCGATTCTTTCGAGCACGTCTTCGTTTTTAAAAGTTCTATCATATTAATGATGTTTTCAAAATAAATGTTCTCTGAGAGTGAACATGATGCAACTTATTTATAACCGCGCCCGGGATTAACACACACGACGTACGCAAACGTGTTTATGATTGGCCGTGTAGGAATCTGTTATATTCGATTTATAAATCGAGGGATTTAGTCGGGAGTTATAGCTTACCTTTTGAGGGGAAACGTCGCGTGATACCGTACAGAGGTCTTTAAGCAAAATACAATATGGCTGTTACCATACACGAACCAAAACAACCCATTTGAAATCAATGTGTATACTTGTTTATTTGAGTTGTTTTATATACTTTTTAGACTAATAAAATACCACAAGTTTTCCACAACCTTTTATATCATATGCCATACATATATAATGTCTATTAGTCCATATCTTATCCAAATGTCCAAGTTAATAAATCCATAACAACACTTTTAGCTCATAAACTTTCTTAAGTAACTTTAATTACAATAGTTATACTTACGATACCGCGTTTTTCCACTTAAACCAACATGATACCATACTTATATATCCATTATGACATGATATTAACAACTATATAACATGTATAAAAGTCCATAAAACCATGATCACAAGTGTAAGTTCATTTTTCATGATTAAAGTTTCCTAATGGTGATTTTTCTATATAGAACATATACATACATAAAATAATAAATGTAAAGTTATAAAGAGTTTTAGATAACCGTGAAGATGAAATAATATGAATAAACCACAATAGTACTAAACCCTAGTTTAATGACAAACCCAACTTACAACACCTTTAAAACCTAATCCAAGTGAAACCTAACTAACTTTCTTGCTTTAACACTTTAAAATTAAACTTTAAAGCAACCCTTCTAAACACTAAGGACATCTTACATATTTTAGGAATATGTTGTAAAATATGGTAAGTGTAAAAATTTGTATGGAATGGTGTGTTTTATGAGGGTTTGTCGATGGGTTGGTGGAAGGAAAAAGGGAGGTTTTTTGTGTTTTACACTAAGGAAAATGAAGTAGTATGTGTTTCTATCCTAGTTGCTTGCATTATGTATACATTTGACTAGTCCAAGACTTCCTAAGAAAGTCTAAGACATAAGGAGAGAAATAAGGAAGTCTTTGGTCAAGCCTTAGACATAAGGTTTAATGAGGTGAATATGTACATGGTACTTATGTTCTTATGTCTCCCTAAAGATGTGATTATCCGCCATGTATCCAAGGAAGACACCATGAACTAGCTAATATCTTGCATTTACTTGAAGCATAATATGGTGTAGTTTTATAATGAAATGGTAACTTGATAATGTATAAAGTCTGGTTTATTTTTCTTATGTACAAAAGTGACTAATTAATAATAACAGGGTAAAGTTTAATAAAACTTTGAGAGTATTGGGTATAAAAGTGGGTATTTGTTGAAGCGTAGAAATGTTTTGGTGGTTCCGTGAATGCCTAAATGTATTTTATCGCGAAACGTAAACACTTTACGTAACCGATAAAAATAAAATACAAAAGATAATAATTACTTTCGAAAAATAAAAAAATTGTTTTTATCGTTTGTATAATGTTATCGTATAAGTAGGTCAATCGTCTTGTAAAATAATATTTATAAATTTAAAACTCCTGTAAATATTATATAAATGATTCTAAAATGTTTCGCCAAATTTTTTATTAAAAATGAACCAACACTATTCATGTCAGGAAATAGTGTATAAAAATCATATTTCTCTTATTTTATTCATTAATTGAAATTTTTTAGCTTACGCGATTTAATTATGTGATGAGAATTAAAAGTAAACGCGCATGAGACTAAAAAAATAAATAGAGAAATAATGACGTCATAAAATGACCTGAAAATACGGAATGTTACAGTCTCCTCCGGTTAGAAGAGCCTTGTCCTCAAGGCTCAGGTTGCGACACCTGAAGAAGGTACGGGTTCAGAGAAGAGATGCGGAAATTTCTTCCGGATTTATGTTGATGAAGAGGTGTAGGTTTTAAGGTGACTACTCTCAGCATGACATGGTCTTTCCCGAATGCATAGGTAATCAGTCTATGCACCAAATATACATAGGTGATTAGGCTATGTATATTTGAGGGCCAACGATGCAATGCTCATTTTCGTCAAGTGAAATGTATCAAATAGTTTTATAACGAAATGAAATAGTCAATAAAGTAAACGTGAAGTAGCTCATAGGGTGACAACAAAATGGTTTATAGGTTAACATCGAGATTGTTTGTAAAGCGATAGGTCATAACAAGTATAAAGAATATCCGAACAAACGCAGAAGTAGTCAAAGAAAATGAACGTAAAGAACTATTCAATCAACAAAATGAACGTAAAGAGTCGTGTTCTAAAAGGAATGTGCTCAAAGTGACGACGTATGAATGAGTAAAGAGTCGTACTCCCATCAACAGGAAGACTTCAAAACGATGAATTACGAAACAACATGTGCGATTCAAAATCATAAGAAGAGTGTTACAACTCGGAGTCGAATGGTAAAGTAACTAGTAGAATTTACAAAATATGCCGAATTTTCGATATCATCTAAAGGGAATAAAGTAAAGTCGCGTAGAAGATAGATGTTAATCGTAAGAGATCAAGAAGGAATTAGCCCATATGTATAGGTATCTATATATAATACCAGTATTGACGCTCAAGGGAGTAAATGAGAAATCAGAAAATACACGAAAATCAGAGTGATCAATATTTATATAACGTGCCGATATAAGGTAAATAGTAAGACGTCATAAAATAGACGTAAGAGAGCGAAATCATAAGCAAGTATTAAATACTCGTTACCCATGTAATAGAAGTAGAGATGTATAAGAGAGCATATAAGGAATCAGGGAGCATGCGCGCGTGGATATCAGATAAATCAATAAGAGACTTTAAATTTTAAAAACATGGTCATAGTCTAGGTTTTGAAAACGACCTAGTTCTCTATGACCTGAGCTCTGATACCATCTGTAACACCCCCAAAAATCAGGACAACGCAGCTGAATGACAACAATGGGGTGCTACTTCATAGTCCATACGCACAAGTCACAGAAAATGACCTCAAAAGAGACGTTTAGAATAAATTTCACATTTGATATATTAAAATCATAGTTTACGAAGGATCTCATTTATAATGCAATAGAAACATTTTGTTTAAAACGTTATCGAATGGTACTCAAGTTATTAAGCCTTAAAAATATATCCGCGCTACACCAATGCTCCCAATGCTCCACTAGGAAAATGATAACCTGAGAAAATACATGCTAAAACGTCAACAATAATGTTGGTGAATTCATAGGTTTAAGTAAAAGCAGTGTTGAAATAATTTAAGTAGTATTTCAGTAGAAAAGTAGCGTTACAACATTTCAAAGTATCAGTTCCGAAATCCAAGTAGTGATTCAAAAGCATATGTATGTGTTGATGAAATCAAACAGTTTAGTGGACCACAAGATTCAAGTAATGGTGGACTAAGTACGTATTCCGAAGTCCAAAACATGTATTATCAGACTATGTATGCATTCCATAGTCCGTAATAGGTATTATTGCACTAAGCTCATAAAACCGAAACCTTAACACGTAATAAGTAATCGTAATATATGACCCACGCAGTAAAAAGGATGATGCCAAACAACCAACGTATTATTCAAATGTTAAATGCACCATGAGTCAACTTGTGACCCCAAAGAAAGGTGGGGATTGTCAGTCCCGATAGATCTATCCACAACACTCGCGCTTACTAATATAGCAACTCACGGTTCATGATAAAAGGGGACTTAGTGGCAAGGGTACTTAGGCAATAATATGATCACGAAATAGCATACAGTTTTAAAACACTTGTGTCCGTAGTAAAACAAGCAATGTAATTCAAAAATTCACGGCTTCAAATATAGGTATTCAACGATCTCAAATCATGTAGTAACAAATCAAGCTTTAGTAAAAATAGTTAGGCAACGCTTACCTATAGAAACCAATAAGTTTATGTAGTAAAACGAGCAAGTATTCTCCACCCCGAAAACAGTTTATGAAACAATTAAAAGAGAAAATGTGGGGTTATGAACTCACCTTAGGAAGTGAACTGAAAATGAATATCGAATAGGTAAAACATGTCACGGACGAGTCCGAAAGAAACCTAAGTAGATATCGGTCGTATAAGTACTACATACTATGAAATAGGTAATACCGTATATAAGTCTATATAGCTACATCACCATCTAATTGTGTTTGTGAAATAATATTTAAATTGCATTTGCTAAATATTATTCGTGTATTTGAACTCGTATAATCGAATATATAATTCAATCGCCTTCGTAAAATAATATTTATAAATGTTAAGACGTGTATAAATGTTAAAAAAAACGAATCAACACTATTCACCTCAGAAAATAGTGCACAAGTTAGAAAATAATGCGTAACTTTCTCGTTTTAAGCCCGTTTCGCGCGTTTCTTACGTCCACGCCTTCGTAGTAAGACGAGTTATCAAAATATAACATTTTCAAAATTTGAGTTTTTCTGATGAATAGTGATTTTACTGTTCACAACAGATACATATTTATTTTTATAGTTTTTGTTATCGTAAACTCGTAAACGTCGTATTTTATTCGTTATAGCTCCGTTTTTAGCGATTCTTTCGAGCACGTCTTCGTTATTGAAAGTTCTATTTATTTATGATGTTTTTCAAAAATAAAAGTCCCTGATGAACAGTAACTTTTTATAAAATTTATTTTATAAAAGTATTAATTATCGTAAACTTGTTATTAGCGTATCTTATTCGTTCTAAATCGGTTTTTCGAGTTCTTTATATGTTTACGATCCTTGTAATATGTAGTATTTTTAGAAAACATAAAATCCATGTCTAAAATTTCGTACCAAAACAGCCCTTTTTAATCTTTTATGTAATTAATTATATAAACTTGTTTTAATAACTTTTTATACTTAGTTATAATACTACAAGTCATCTACCATGATTAATACACCAAATCTCACATACTTTAAGTCCTTTAGTCTTTTATTTGTCCATAGAATCCAAGAAATCATCCCATATTTTTATTTAACTTCACAAACTTTATAAGTAAGTAAATATTCATAACTTAACAAATAATTTATATAAGTTATCCATTGCTTGTAAATCCTTGTTTAAAACATATTAGCATATTTTAAACATCATATTAACCTTGAACAAAATGCTTTCGTGTATGATTTATCATGTATATATTTTATAACTTCATAAAATATACCTAGATGGTGATTTAACTATACACAATTATATAAAACATGAAAGTAGATAATATGACAAGTTTAGAGTTCTTAGGAGACCTTAATGAAGATGAGTAAAGATGATACACAAGCAAGACCCAAGTATTTATCAAGAAAATACTTCCACAAAACTCTAGTTTTCCATAGAAAATCTTAACTTGAAAACTCTTAAAATAAACCTTGTAAATGCTTAACAAGCCTTCCAACCTTCTTAGTATTGCTTAAGTATGATGTGAGAACACTTGAATAAGTGGTAAAATAAATTGTATGGATTGCTTATGGTGGTTTGAGTTGGGACGTGGGCTAGGAGGAGCCAAAAGAGAGAAGTTTTGTTGATTTTTACTAAGGAAAAGTGTTGTGTTTCTATTCTCTTAGTATGCATGTGATATATGTATTATAAGCTAGTCCAAGTTACTATTAGGAGTGGTCAAGGCTTAGAAAAACATGGTGAGGGTTTTAGGAAAGACTAAGTGGTCAAAACAACAAGTCTTGGCTAGGTCTTAATTACTAGTGTTTGTACATAGTCCTTGCTAGTTAGTTTGTGTTTCAAGTCCTTGGTTAGTTTTGTGTGCTAGATGTCCTTGTTGGTCTCCCTAGGCTCCATATACACGTGAGTTTGAGGGGGAGGGAGTACTAGAAAAGTTTTTAATATTTTACATAAGTATCATCCATTATTTAAAAGCTACAAGATGTAGTTTTTCATATAAGGTGTAAACTTGTAATGTATAGGTTTTAGTAGTTTATTTTCATGAACAATATGACTAACATTGATAACTTGGGTAAAGTTTAATAGAACTTTGAGTATTGGGTATAAAAATAAATATTTGTTGAAGCGTAGAAAAGTTTTAGTGGTTCCGAAAATGTCTAATCGTATTTAATTATGAAACGTAAACGTGTCACGTAACCAATAAAAAAATAAAATATATTAATAAAATTAATTAATACTTTCGTAAAAATAATATATTGCTTGTTTGACGAAAACTTTAATTCGTTTGGTGTCCGTTTACGTTAAATGTTGATTTTTAACTTACGCGATTTTAATTATGTGATGAAAATTTAAAAGTAAACGTGCGCGAGACTAAAAAAATAATTAGTGAAATAATGACGAAATGAATGACGTCATAAAATGACCTAAAAATACGAAATGTTACAGTCTCCTCCGGTTAGAAGAGCCTTGTCCTCAAGGCTCAGGTTGCAACACCTGAAGAAGGTACTTGGTCATGAACATATGCTGATATTTCTTCTGGAATTGGTGTTTGATGAAGAGTGTGTAGGTTTTAAAGGTGACTACTCACCAGCTGACAAGGTCTTTCTGAAATGCATAGGTAATCAATCTATGCACCAAATATACATAGGTGATTAGGCTATGTATATTTGAGGGCCAACGATGCAATGCTCATTTTCGTCAAAACAGTGGATGTGGAAATGTTATCAAATAGTGGATAACGAAATGAAATAGTCAATAAAGTATACGTGAAGCAGATCATATGGGTGACAACTAAAATGGTATTATTTGACATCGATATTGTTTTCTAAAGGGATAATCCATAGCAAGTATAAAGAATATCCGAACAAACGCAGAAGTAGTCAAAGAAAATGAACGTAAAGAATTATTCAATCAACAAAACGAACGTAAATAGTCGTGTTCTAAAGGTAGGTGCTCCAAAGTGACACGTATGAGGTGAAAAGTTAATTGTCGTACTCCCATCAACTGGAAGGCTTCAAAACGATGGATTACGAAACAACATGTGCGATTCAAAATCATAAGAAGAGTATTCCAACTCAGAGTCGAATGGTAAAGTAACTAGTAGAATTTACAAAATATGCCGAATTTTTGATATCATCAAAAGAGAATAAAGTAAAGTCGCGTAAATGATCGAAGTTAATCATAAGATATCAAGAAGAAATTAGTCCATAAGTATAGGTATCCTTATATAATACCAGTATTGACGCTCAAGGGAGTAAATGAGAAATCAGGAAGTACACGAAAATCAGAGTGATCTATATTTATATAACAGACCGATATAAGGTAAATAGTAAGACGTCATATGATAGACGTAAGAGAACGAAATCAATAGGTCCTAGTATTAAATATCATATCCATGTCTTAGTAGTAGGGATCAAAAGAGAGCATATAATAACCTGCGAGCAAGCGCTTGCTGAAATATGGGATAAAACAAGGAGAGACTCTATATTTTGAAAAACATGGTCATAGTCTAGGTTTTGAAAACGACCTAGTTCTCTATGACTTCAGCTCTGATACCAATCTGTCACACCCCCAAAATCGGACGGCAGCGGAATAGTAACATTGGGGTGCGACTTCATAGTCCATACGCACAAGTCACAGAAAACGACCTCAAAAGAGACGTTTAAATAAATTTCACATTCGTTATATTAAAATCAGAGTTTACAAAGGATCCCATTTATAATGCAATAGAAACATTTTGTTTAAAAATTTGTCGAATGGTTATACAAGTTATTAAGCCTTCAAAAATATATATCCTCGCGACACGAATGCTTCCCTAATGCTCCACTAGCAAAATAGTAACCTGAAAATACATGCTAAAACGTCAACAATAATGTTGGTGAATTCATAGGTTTAAGTAAAAAGCAGTATTGAAATAATTTAAGAAATATTTCAGAAGAAAAGTAGCGTTACAACATTTAAAAGTGTTATTTCCGAAATCCATCCGAAATCCAAGTAGTGATTTAATAAATCTAGTAATGTTCAGTAGTGGACCACAAGATCGAAGTAATGGTGGACTAAGTACGTATTCCGAAGTCCAAAATAAGTAAGGTAGATAAGAGAAACACATTCATCATGTCCAACACTTTGTATTATTGCACTAAGCTCATGACACCGAGGCCTTAACTAGATTTTTACCCCAATCAGAAAATAGGATGATTGCCAACACCCGGACACCTCTCAATATTAAATGCACCCGATCAAACTAGTGACCCAAGTAAGGGTGGGGATTGTCAGTCCCGATAGATCTATCCACAACACTCGCGCTTACTACAATAGCAATTAACGGTTCATGATAAGTAGGGACTTCACGGCAATAAGGTAACTTAGCAATAATATTCAGGCAGTAATCTGGATAGCATACACTTTATAAACACTTGTGTCCGTAGTAAAACAATCATGTCTAAAATTCACGGTTTCAAATATAGGTATTTACGATCTCAAATCATGTAGTAAAGAAATCAAGCTTTAATAAAAATAATCATGTAACGCTTACGTATAAAAATCAATAAGTTTATGTAGTAAAACGAGCACGTATTCTCACCCCCGAAAACAGTTTAAGAAAATCATTAAAAGAGAAAAGGTGGGGCTATGAACTCACAAAGTATTGAAAGGTAATTGTACTGTAGTAAAATATATAAGTTTGTAAAAGAGCATGTATTCCCCTCGCGGGTTTATAAAACATTGAAAAGATTGAAATGCGAGACTATGAACTCACCATAGAAGTGAAGTGAAGAATAAGTCGAGTGAATGAATGAAAAAGCATCACGAAAATATCCGAAACAACCTAAGTAGATATCGGTCATATAAGTACTAAGTACTAATAACCTATATAATTTTATATAGCTACATCACCATCTAATTGTGTTTGTTGAATAAATAGGTTTTAAAATCGTATTTGAATAAATAATTATCATGGTAATTTGAACTCGTATAATCGCGTAAATAGTTCAATCACCTTTGTAAAATAATATTTAAGTAAGTTTAAGACATGTATAAATATTATATAAATGATTCTAAAATGTTTCGCAAAAATTTATAAAAAAAACGAACCATCACTATTCACCTCAGGAAATAGTGCACAAGTTAGAAAATAATGCGTAACTTTCTCGTTTTAAGCCCGTTTCGCACGTTTCTTACGTCCACGCCTTCGTAGTAAGACGAGTTATCAAAATATAACATTTTCAAAATTTGAGTTTTTATGATGAATTGTGATTTTACTGTTCACAACAGATACATATTTATATTTAAGTTTTTTGTTATCGAAAATCTTAAACTCTTATATTATCGTTATAAATCTGTTTTTTCGAGTTCCTTAATATGTTTAACAATCCTTTGGTAAATAATAAGTAGAATTATTTTAGAAAACCATAAAAGATCCATGTCTAAAATTCGTACCAAAACAGCCCATATTAATCTTTTATGTAATTAATTCTGATAAACTTGTTTTAAATAACTTTTTATAACTTAGTTTAATATACTACTATGTCATCTACCATGAATAATACACCAAATCTCACATTCTTAATTCCTTTAGTCCTTTTATTTTGTCCAAAGAATCCAAGTAAAATCATCCCATATTTTTATTTAACTTCACAAACTTTATAATACGTAAATATTCATAACTAACAATCATTTATATAATTTATCCATTGCTTGTAAATCCTAGTTTTAAAACATAATTAGCATATTTTAAACATCATATAACCTTGAACAAAAAGCTTTCGTGTATGAATTATCATTATATATTTTATAACTTCATAAAATATACCAGATTGTGATAAACTATACACGAATTTATATAAAACATGCAAGTAATAATATGACAAGTTTAGAGTTCTTAGAGACGCTTAAATGAAGATGAGAAAATGATGATACACAACAATACCCAAGTAATTTATCAAGAAAATACTTCCACAAAACTCGGAGTTTTTCTATAGAAAACCTTAACTTGAAAACTCTTGAAATAAACCTTGTAAATGCTTAACAAGCCTTCAACCTTTCTTAGTATAGCTTAAGTATGATGTGAGAACACTTGAATAGGTGGTAAAATAAATTGTATGGATTGCTTATGGTGGTTTGATTGGTACTAGGGTAGGAGGTAGCCAAAAGAGAGAAATTTATTGTTGAATTTACTAAGGAAAAGTGTTTTTTGTGAATGTTGAGACTTGTATTGCATGATAGTAATATACAAAAACTAGTCAAGGATGGAAATCAAAGTCCAAGACTTAAAAAAAAAGGGGGCGGGGGCTGGTCGTTGGGACAAAGAGAGGGAAACAAGGGTAATAGTTAGTCAAAAATACTATTGGTACCATCCTAGGTTTAATGAGTCCTATTTTGTACAAGTCCTTGGTTAGTTTTGTGTGCTAGATGTCCTTGTTGGTCTCCCTAGGCTCCATATACACGTGAGTTTGAGGGGGAGGGAGTACTAGAAAAGTTTTTAATATTTTACATAAGTATCATACCATTTATCTTACAAGCAACAAGATTGTATATTTCATATAAGGTGTATCTTTTTATGTATAGGTTTTAGTAGTTTATTTTCATGAACAATATGACTAACATTGATAACTTGGGTAAAGTTTAATAGAACTTTGGGTATTGGGTATAAAAATAAGTATTTGTTGAAGCGTAGAAAAGTTTTAGTGGTTCCGAAAATGTCTAATCGTATTTAATTGTGAAATGCAAACGTGTCACGTAACCAATAAAAAAAATATATAAAAAAAATTAATTAATACTTTCGTAAAAATAATATATTGCTTGTTTGACGAAAACTTTAATTCGTTTGGTGTCCGTTTACGCTAATTGTTGATTTTTAGCTTACGCGATTTTAATTATGTGAGAAAAAATTTAAAAGTAAACGTGCGCGAGACTAAAAAAATAAATAGTGAAATAATGACGAAATAAATGACGTCATAAAACTGCCATAAAATACAAATGTTACAGTCTTCTTCCGGTTAGAAGAGCCTAGTCCTCCAAGGCTCAGTAGCAACACCTTAAAAGGTACGGTTTCAGTGAACAAGAATGCGGATATTTCTTCTGGAAATGTGTTGATGAAGAGTTAGGTTTTAAGGTGACTCCTCTCAGCATGACATGGTCTTTCAGATGCATAGTAATCAACCTAAGCCCCAAATATACATAGGTTGATTAGGCTATGTATATTTTGAGGGCCATCGGATGGACAATACTCATTTTCTGCAAAACAGTGTGATGTGTGAAATGTATCAAATAGTTTATAACGAAAATTAAATAGTCAATAAATTACACGGAAGCAAGCTCATAGGGTGACACAAAAGGTTTTAGGTTTACATCGAGATTGTTTCTAAAGGGATATGTCCATAACAAGTATAAAGAATATCCAAACAAACGCAGAAGCAGTCAAAGAAAATGAATGTAAAGAATTATCCAATCAACAAAATGAACGTAAAGAGTCGTGTTCTAAAGGTAGGTGCTCCAAAGTGACACGTATGAGGTGAAAAGTTAATTGCCGTACTCCCATCAACTGGAAGGCTTCAAAACGATGGATTACGAAACAACATGTGCGATTCAAAATCATAAGAAGAGTATTCCAACTCAGAGTCGAATGTAAAGTAAACTAGTAGAATTACAAAATATGCCGAATTATTGATCTCATCAAAGATAATAAAGTTAAAGTCGCGTAAATGATCCGAAGTTAATCATAAGAGAATCAAGAAGAAATTAGTCCAAAGTATAGGTTCCTTATATAATACCATTATTGACGCTCAAGGGAGTAAATGAGAAAACAGGAAGTACACGAAAACATAGTTGATCTATAATTTATAATAACAGACCCGATATAAGGTAAATATAATACGACATATAGAAAGACGTAAATAGAACGAAAACATAGTCAGTATTAAAATACTCGATTATCCATGTAATAGTAATAGGGATGCCAAAGATTAGCATATAAGTTACCTGGGAGCAAGCGCGTGCGGATATCGGATAAAACAAGGAGAGACTCCAAATTTTGAAAAACATGGTCATAGTCTAGGTTTTGAAAACGACCTAGTTCTCTATGACTTCAGCTCTTATACCAATCTGTCACACCCCCAAAATCGACGGAGGCGGAATAGTAACATTGGGGTGCGACTTCATAGTCCATACGACAAGTCACAGAAAACACCTCAAAAGAGAACGTTAAAATAAATTTTTACATTCGTTATATTAAAAACAGAGTTTACACAAAAGGATCCCATTTATAATGCAAATAGAAAACATTTTGTTTAAAACGATTGTCTAATGGTATACAAGTTATTACGCCTTCCAAAATATATAACCGCGGCGACACTAAATGCGTCCCAATGCTCCCTAGCAAAATATAAACCTGAAAATACAAGCTAAAATGTCAACAAAAATGTTGGTGAATTCCATAGGTTTAAGTAAAAATGCATTATATAAAATAATTTAGAAATATTTCAAAGAAAAGTAGCGTTACAACATTTTAAAAGTGTCTAATTTCCGAAATCCATCTTAAATCCAAGTAGTGATTTTTAATAAGTCTTGGTAATGATTCAGTAAGTGTGACCACAAGATCGAAGTAATGGTGGACTAAGTACGTATTCCGAAGTCCAAAATAAGTAAGGTAGACAAGAGAAACACATTCATCATGTCCCACACTTTGTATTATTGCCCTAAGCTCATGACACTGAAGCCTTAACTAGATTTTTGCCCCAATCAAGAATAAAATAGGATGGCTTATGCCAACATACACGACCCTCTCAAAAGTTAAGAGGTTTGTGCCCCAACACGGATACAGATGTTACAAAAACATCCTACGAATTTTCTCAATACAGATGTTGCCAAACATCCTACGAATTTTCTTCAAATGTTAAATGCGTCAATGGTCAACTAGAAACCACAGCCCAGACGGGGATGGTCAGTCCCGATAGATCTATCCATAACACTAGCGTATACCCAGCAGGTATTTAACGGTTCATGATAAAAGGGGTCTTAGCGGCAGAAGGGTACTTAGGCAATAATGTAATCAGGAAATAGCATACAGTTTTGAAAACACTTGTGTCCAAAGAAATCAAGCATGTAATCTCCCCCGAATTTAATAAAACAAGTAGTAGAAAAAGGGGCTACGAACTCACCTTGAGTGAATGGTAATCAACAAGTATTCAAAATAGAAAATGCGTCACGAAGGAATCCGAAGGCAACCTAATCCAATATAGGTCGTATAAGTACTAAACACTTTGATTATTTATAGGTCGTATAGCTCATCATACTATCGTTCGGGCTATCATAATTAAGAGGTCGTGTAGTGAACGTATGAGGAGCTAGGACACTTTAAATCGTAAATCCAACAACTCGTCGATACGCCACCCCGAAGAGGCCTCATTATGAAACTCCCTAGTAATATAGTACTTTGATAACTAATACAACGTATGATTCTATATAGCTACATCACCGTCTACTCGTGTTTGCGAAATAATATTTAAATTGCATTTGCTAAATATTATTCGTGTATTTGAACTCGTATAATCGAATATATAATTCAATTGTCTTTGTAAAATAATATTTATAAAGTTTAAGACATGTATAAATATTATATAAATGATTCTAAAATGTTTCGCAAAAATTTATAAAAAAAACGAACCATCACTATTCACCTCAGGAAATAGTGCACAAGTTAGAAAATAATGCGTAACTTTCTCGTTTTAAGCCCGTTTCGCACGTTTCTTACGTCCACGCCTTCGTAGTAAGACGAGTTATCAAAATATAACATTTTCAAAATTTGAGTTTTTATGATGAATTGTGATTTTACTGTTCACAACAGATACATATTTATTTTTATAGTTTTTGTTATCGTAAACTCGTAAACGTCGTATTTTATTCGTTATAAATCGGTTTTTCGAGTTCTTTATATGTTTACGATCCTTGTAATATGTAGTATTTTTAGAAAACATAAAATCCATGTCTAAAATTTCGTACCAAAACAGCCCTTTTTAATCTTTTATGTAATTAATTATATAAACTTGTTTTAATAACTTTTTATACTTAGTTATCATACTACAAGTCATCTACCATGATTAATACACCAAATCTCACATACTTTAAGTCCTTTAGTCTTTTATTTGTCCATAGAATCCAAGAAATCATCCCATATTTTTATTTAACTTCACAAACTTTATAAGTAAGTAAATATTCATAACTTAACAAATAATTTATATAAGTTATCCATTGCTTGTAAATCCTTGTTTAAATCATATTAGCATATTTTTAAACATCATATTAACCTTGAACAAAATGCTTTCGTGTATGATTTATCATGTATATATTTTATAACTTCATAAAATATATCTAGATGGTGATTTAACTATACACAATTATATAAAACATGAAAGTAGATAATATGACAAGTTTAGAGTTCTTAGGAGCACCTGTAAGAGAGATGATAAAAGAAGATACACAAGCAAGAACCAGTATTTATCAAGAAAATACTTTCCAACAAAACTCTAGTTTTCTATAGAAAAACCTTAACTTGAAACTCTAGAAATAAACCTTGTAAAGGCTTAACAAGCTTCCAACCTCTTAGAAGCTTAAGTATAATGTTAGAACACTTGTATAGGTGGTAAAATAAATTGTATGGATTGATTATGGGGTGTTTTTTTAGTTGTACGTGTCTAGGAGTAGCCAAAAGAGCGAAGTTTAGTTGATTTTTACTAAGGAAAAGTGTTGTGTGAATGTTGTGACTTGTATCGCATGATGTATATATACAAAAGACTAGTCAAAGGATTGAAATCAAAGTCCAAGACTTTAAAAAAAGGGGGGGGGGGGGGGGTCGTTGGGACAAAGAGAGGGAAATAAGGGTAATAGTTAGTCAAAAATACTATTAGTACTATCCTAGGTTTAATGAGTCCTATTTTGTACAAGTCCTTGGTTAGTTTTGTGTGCTAGATGTCCTTGTTGGTCTCCCTAGGCTCCATATACACGTGAGTTTGAGGGGGAGGGAGTACTAGAAAAGTTTTTAATATTTTACATAAGTATCATCCATTATTTACAAGCTACAAGATGTAGTTTTTCATATAAGGTGTAAACTTGTAATGTATAGGTTTTAGTAGTTTATTTTCATGAACAATATGACTAACATTGATAACTTGGGTAAAGTTTAATAGAACTTTGGGTATTGGGTATAAAAATAAGTATTTGTTGAAGCGTAGAAAAGTTTTAGTGGTTTCGAAAATGTCTAATCGTATTTAATTGTGAAACGTAAACGTGTCACGTAACCAATAAAAAAATATAATATAAAAAAAATTAATTAATACTTTCGTAAAAATAATATATTGCTTGTTTGACGAAAACTTTAATTTGTTTGGTGTCCGTTTACGTTAAATGTTGATTTTTAACTTACGCGATTTTAATTATGTGATGAAAATTTAAAAGTAAACGTGCGCGAGACTAAAAAAATAAATAGTGAAATAATGACGAAATAAATGACGTCATAAAACGGCCTGAAAATACGAAATGTTACAGTCTCTTCCGGTTAGAAGAGCCTTGTCCTCAAGGCTCAGGTTGCAACACCTGAAGAAGGTACTTGGTCATGAACATATGCTGATATTTCTTCTGGAATTGGTGTTTGATGAAGAGTGTGTAGGTTTTAAAGGTGACTACTCACCAGCTGACAAGGTCTTTCTGAAATGCATAGGTAATCAATCTATGCACCAAATATACATAGGTGATTAGGCTATGTATATTTGAGGGCCAACGATGCAATGCTCATTTTCGTCAAAACAGTGGATGTGGAAATGTTATCAAATAGTGGATAACGAAATGAAATAGTCAATAAAGTATACGTGAAGCAGATCATATGGGTGACAACTAAAATGGTATTATTTGACATCGATATTGTTTTCTAAAGGGATAATCCATAACAAGTATAAAGAATATCCGAACAAACGCAAAAGCAGTCAAAGAGAATGAACGTAAAGAATTATTCAATCAACAAAATGAACGTAAAGAGTCGTGTTCTAAAGGTAGGTGCTCCAAAGTGACACGTATGAGGTGAAAAGTTAATTGTCGTACTCCCATCAACTGGAAGGCTTCAAAACGATGGATTACGAAACAACATGTGCGATTCAAAATCATAAGAAGAGTATTCCAACTCAGAGTCGAATGGTAAAGTAACTAGTAGAATTTACAAAATATGCCGAATTTTCGATATCATCAAAAGAGAATAAAGTAAAGTCGCGTAAATGATCGAAGTTAATCATAAGAGATCAAGAAGAAATTATTCCATAAGTATAGGTATCCTTATATAATACCAGTATTGACGCTCAAGGGAGTAAATGAGAAATCAGGAAGTACACGAAAATCAGAGTGATCTATATTTATATAACAGACCGATATAAGGTAAATAGTAAGACGTCATATGATAGACGTAAGAGAACGAAATCAATAGGTCCTAGTATTAAATATCATATCCATGTCTTAGTAGTAGGGATCAAAAGAGAGCATATAATAACCTGCGAGCAAGCGCTTGCTGAAATATCGGATAAAACAAGGAGAGACTCTATATTTTGAAAAACATGGTCATAGTCTAGGTTTTGAAAACGACCTAGTTCTCTATGACTTCAGCTCTGATACCAATCTGTCACACCCCCAAAATCGGACGGCAGCGGAATAGTAACATTGGGGTGCGACTTCATAGTCCATACGCACAAGTCACAGAAAACGACCTCAAAAGAGACGTTTAAATAAATTTCACATTCGTTATATTAAAATTAGAGTTTACAAAGGATCCCATTTATAATGCAATAGAAAACATTTTGTTTAAAAATTTGTCGAATGGTTATACAAGTTATTAAGCCTTCAAAAATATATATCCTCGCGACACGAATGCTTCCCTAATGCTCCACTAAGCAAAATAGTATCCTGAAAATACATGCTAAAACGTCAACAATAATGTTGGTGAATTCATAGGTTTAAGTAAAAAGCAGTATTGAAATAATTTAAGAAATATTTCAGAAGAAAAGTAGCGTTACAACATTTAAAAGTGTTATTTCCGAAATCCATCCGAAATCCAAGTAGTGATTTAATAAATCTAGTAATGTTTAGTAGTGGACCACAAGATCGAAGTAATGGTGGACTAAGTACGTATTCCGAAGTCCAAAACAAGTAATGTAAGTTAAGAGAAACACATTCATCATGTGCTATTTTTTTTTTTTTTTCCCAACACTTTGTATTATTGCACTAAGCTCATGACACCGAGGCCTTAACTAGATTTTTACCCCAATCAGAAAATAGGATGATTGCCAACACCCGGACACCTCTCAATATTAAATGCACCCGATCAAACTAGTGACCCAAGTGAGGGTGGGGATTGTCAGTCCCGATAGATCTATCCACAACACTCGCGCTTACTACAATAGCAATTAACGGTTCAAAAAAGTAGGGACTTCACGCAATAAGGTAACTTAGCAATAATATTCATGCAGTAATCTGATCGCAATACACTTTAATAAACACTTGTGTCCGTATAAAAACCAATCATGTTCAAAAATTCACGGTTTCAAATATAGGTATTTACGATCTCAAATCATGTAGTAAAGAAATCAAGCTTTAATAAAAATAATCATGTAACGCTTACGTATAAAAATCAATAAGTTTATGTAGTAAAACGAGCACGTATTCTCACCCCCGAAAACAGTTTAAGAAAATCATTAAAAGAGAAAAGGTGGGGCTATGAACACCCAAAGTATTGAAAGGTAATTGTAACATTACTAAAATATATAAGTTTGTAAAAGAGCATGTATTCCCCTCGCGGGTTTATAAAACATTGAAAAGATTGAAATGCGAGACTATGAACTCACCATAGAAGTGAAGTGAAGAATAAGTCGAGTGAATGAATGAAAAAGCATCACGAAAATATCCGAAACAACCTAAGTAGATATCGGTCATATAAGTACTAAGTACTAATAACCTATATAATTTTATATAGCTACATCACCATCTAATTGTGTTTGTTGAATAAATAGGTTTTAAAATCGTATTTGAATAAATAATTATCATGGTAATTTGAACTCGTATAATCGCGTAAATAGTTCAATCACCTTTGTAAAATAATATTTAAGTAAGTTTAAGACATGTATAAATATTATATAAATGATTCTAAAATGTTTCGCAAAAATTTATAAAAAAAACGAACCATCACTATTCACCTCAGGAAATAGTGCACAAGTTAGAAAATAATGCGTAACTTTCTCGTTTTAAGCCCGTTTCGCACGTTTCTTACGTCCACGCCTTCGTAGTAAGACGAGTTATCAAAATATAACATTTTCAAAATTTGAGTTTTTATGATGAATTGTGATTTTACTGTTCACAACAGATACATATTTATATTTAAGTTTTTTGTTATCGAAAATCTTAAACTCTTATATTATCGTTATAAATCTGTTTTTTCGAGTTCCTTAATATGTTTAACAATCCTTTGGTAAATAATAAGTAGAATTATTTTAGAAAACCATAAAAGATCCATGTCTAAAATTCGTACCAAAACAGCCCATATTAATCTTTTATGTAATTAATTCTGATAAACTTGTTTTAAATAACTTTTTATAACTTAGTTTAATATACTACTATGTCATCTACCATGAATAATACACCAAATCTCACATTCTTAATTCCTTTAGTCCTTTTATTTTGTCCAAAGAATCCAAGTAAAATCATCCCATATTTTTATTTAACTTCACAAACTTTATAATACGTAAATATTCATAACTAACAATCATTTATATAATTTATCCATTGCTTGTAAATCCTAGTTTTAAAACATAATTAGCATATTTTAAACATCATATAACCTTGAACAAAAAGCTTTCGTGTATGAATTATCATTATATATTTTATAACTTCATAAAATATACCAGATTGTGATAAACTATACACGAATTTATATAAAACATGCAAGTAATAATATGACAAGTTTAGAGTTCTTAGAGACGCTTAAATGAAGATGAGAAAATGATGATACACAACAATACCCAAGTAATTTATCAAGAAAATACTTCCACAAAACTCGGAGTTTTTCTATAGAAAACCTTAACTTGAAAACTCTTGAAATAAACCTTGTAAATGCTTAACAAGCCTTCAACCTTTCTTAGTATAGCTTAAGTATGATGTGAGAACACTTGAATAGGTGGTAAAATAAATTGTATGGATTGCTTATGGTGGTTTGATTGGTACTAGGGTAGGAGGTAGCCAAAAGAGAGAAATTTATTGTTGAATTTACTAAGGAAAAGTGTTTTTTGTGAATGTTGAGACTTGTATTGCATGATAGTAATATACAAAAACTAGTCAAGGATGGAAATCAAAGTCCAAGACTTAAAAAAAAAGGGGGCGGGGGCTGGTCGTTGGGACAAAGAGAGGGAAACAAGGGTAATAGTTAGTCAAAAATACTATTGGTACCATCCTAGGTTTAATGAGTCCTATTTTGTACAAGTCCTTGGTTAGTTTTGTGTGCTAGATGTCCTTGTTGGTCTCCCTAGGCTCCATATACACGTGAGTTTGAGGGGGAGGGAGTACTAGAAAAGTTTTTAATATTTTACATAAGTATCATACCATTTATCTTACAAGCAACAAGATTGTATATTTCATATAAGGTGTATCTTTTTATGTATAGGTTTTAGTAGTTTATTTTCATGAACAATATGACTAACATTGATAACTTGGGTAAAGTTTAATAGAACTTTGGGTATTGGGTATAAAAATAAGTATTTGTTGAAGCGTAGAAAAGTTTTAGTGGTTTCGAAAATGTCTAATCGTATTTAATTATGAAACGTAAACGTGTCACGTAACTAATAAAAAAAATAAAATATAAAAAAAAATTAATTAATACTTTCGTAAAAATAATATATTGCTTGTTTGACGAAAACTTTAATTCGTTTGGTGTCCGTTTACGTTAAATGTTAATTTTTTACTTACGCGATTTTAATTATGTGAGAAAAAATTTAAAAGTAAACGTGCGCGAGACTAAAAAAATAAATAGTGAAATAATGACGAAATAAATGACGTCATAAAACTGCCATAAAATACAAATGTTACAGTCTTCTTCCGGTTAGAAGAGCCTAGTCCTCCAAGGCTCAGTAGCAACACCTTAAAAGGTACGGTTTCAGTGAACAAGAATGCGGATATTTCTTCTGGAAATGTGTTGATGAAGAGTTAGGTTTTAAGGTGACTCCTCTCAGCATGACATGGTCTTTCAGATGCATAGTAATCAACCTAAGCCCCAAATATACATAGGTTGATTAGGCTATGTATATTTTGAGGGCCATCGGATGGACAATACTCATTTTCTGCAAAACAGTGTGATGTGTGAAATGTATCAAATAGTTTATAACGAAAATTAAATAGTCAATAAATTACACGGAAGCAAGCTCATAGGGTGACACAAAAGGTTTTAGGTTTACATCGAGATTGTTTCTAAAGGGATATGTCCATAACAAGTATAAAGAATATCCAAACAAACGCAGAAGCAGTCAAAGAAAATGAATGTAAAGAATTATCCAATCAACAAAATGAACGTAAAGAGTCGTGTTCTAAAGGTAGGTGCTCCAAAGTGACACGTATGAGGTGAAAAGTTAATTGCCGTACTCCCATCAACTGGAAGGCTTCAAAACGATGGATTACGAAACAACATGTGCGATTCAAAATCATAAGAAGAGTATTCCAACTCAGAGTCGAATGTAAAGTAAACTAGTAGAATTACAAAATATGCCGAATTATTGATCTCATCAAAGATAATAAAGTTAAAGTCGCGTAAATGATCCGAAGTTAATCATAAGAGAATCAAGAAGAAATTAGTCCAAAGTATAGGTTCCTTATATAATACCATTATTGACGCTCAAGGGAGTAAATGAGAAAACAGGAAGTACACGAAAACATAGTTGATCTATAATTTATAATAACAGACCCGATATAAGGTAAATATAATACGACATATAGAAAGACGTAAATAGAACGAAAACATAGTCAGTATTAAAATACTCGATTATCCATGTAATAGTAATAGGGATGCCAAAGATTAGCATATAAGTTACCTGGGAGCAAGCGCGTGCGGATATCGGATAAAACAAGGAGAGACTCCAAATTTTGAAAAACATGGTCATAGTCTAGGTTTTGAAAACGACCTAGTTCTCTATGACTTCAGCTCTTATACCAATCTGTCACACCCCCAAAATCGACGGAGGCGGAATAGTAACATTGGGGTGCGACTTCATAGTCCATACGACAAGTCACAGAAAACACCTCAAAAGAGAACGTTAAAATAAATTTTTACATTCGTTATATTAAAAACAGAGTTTACACAAAAGGATCCCATTTATAATGCAAATAGAAAACATTTTGTTTAAAACGATTGTCTAATGGTATACAAGTTATTACGCCTTCCAAAATATATAACCGCGGCGACACTAAATGCGTCCCAATGCTCCCTAGCAAAATATAAACCTGAAAATACAAGCTAAAATGTCAACAAAAATGTTGGTGAATTCCATAGGTTTAAGTAAAAATGCATTATATAAAATAATTTAGAAATATTTCAAAGAAAAGTAGCGTTACAACATTTTAAAAGTGTCTAATTTCCGAAATCCATCTTAAATCCAAGTAGTGATTTTTAATAAGTCTTGGTAATGATTCAGTAAGTGTGACCACAAGATCGAAGTAATGGTGGACTAAGTACGTATCCCGAAGTCCAAAATAAGTAAGGTAGACAAGAGAAACACATTCATCATGTCTAACACTTTGTATTATTGCACTAAGCTCATGACACTGAAGCCTTAACTAGATTTTTGCCCCAATCAAGAATAAAATAGGATGGCTTATGCCAACATACACGACCCTCTCAAAAGTTAAATGCACCCGATCAACTATGACGCAAGTAATGTTGTGGGATTGTCTGTTCCCGATAGTCTAACCACACACTCGGCGCTACTACAATAGCGAATAACGGATTCATGATAAGTATGGACTTCACGGCAATAAGGTAACTAGCAATAATATTCAGCAGTAATCTGGATAGCATACACATTATAAACACTTGTGTCGTAGTAAAAAATCATGTCAAAAATTCACAGGTTTACAAATATAGGTAATCACGATCTCCAAATCATGTAAGTAAAAACAAATCAAGCTTTAGTAAAAATAATCAGTAACCTTACTATAAAAATCGAATAAGTTTATGTAGAACAACGAGCACGTATTTTTACCATCCACCCCCGAAAATAAGTTTAAGAAAATCATAAAAGAGAAACGGTGTGCTATGAACTCACAAAGTATTGAACTGTAATTGTACTGAAAGTAAATATATTAAGTTTTGTTAAAAGAGCTGTCTTCCCCTCGCGGGTTTATATAAAACATTGAAAAGATTAAAAATGCTGATAGGCCTATGAACTCACCTTAGAAGTGAAGTGAAGAATAAGTCGAGTGAATGAATGAAAACGCGTCACGGAAATATCCGAAAGCAACCTAAGTAGATATCGGTCGTATAAGTACTAAGTACTAATAACCTATATAATTCTATATAGCTACATCACCATCTAATTGTGTTTGTGAAATAATGTTTAAATCGTATTTGATAAATAATAATCATGTATTTGAACTCGTATAATCGCGTAAATAGTTAAATCGCCTTTGTAAAATAATATTTATAAAGTTTAAGACATGTATAAATATTATATAAATGATTCTAAAATGTTTCGCAAAAATTTATAAAAAAAAACGAACCAACACTATTCATCTCAGGAAATAGTGCACAAGTTATAAAATAGTGCGTAACTTTCTCGTTTTAAGCCCGTTTCGCGCGTTTCTTACGTCCACGCCTTCGTAGTAAGACGAGTTATCAAAATATAACATTTTCAAAATTTGAGTTTTTATGATGAATAGTGATTTTACTGTTCACAACAGATACATATTTATTTTTATAGTTTTTGTTATCGTAAACTCGTAAACGTCGTATTTTATTCGTTATAAATCGGTTTTTCGAGTTCTTTATATGTTTACAATCCTTGTAATATGTAGTATTTTTAGAAAACATAAAATCCATGTCTAAAATTTCGTACCACCCCTTTTTAATACATGTGTATTTATTTACATAACTTTGTTTTTATTAGTTTTTAGTTTAGATAAAATACCACAAGTTTTTTATATCACATGTCTTATGTATATTATATTATAAGTCTTATATATTATAGAGTCCATTAGTCCATATTTTGTCCAAGTGTTCAAGATAACAAGTCCTTAACAACACCTTTAATTCATAAACTTTCTTAAGAAACTTTTAGTTAACTAGTTTTCCATATACTTTTATACATAACCAACAAGTGTACAATACTTATACTCCATTTATAACATAACATTAGCAACCATATAACATGTGAAAAAGTATACAAAATCATGTTCATAAGTAAAAGTTTATTTTACATGTTTAAAAGTATCCTAATGGTGATTTAACTATACAAAATTATATAGAGCATGAAAGTAAATAATATGGTAAGTTAGGGTTCTTAGGAGACCTTAATGAAGATGAGTAAAGATGATACACAAGCAAGACCCAAGTATTTATCAAGAAAATACTTCCACAAAACTCTAGTTTTCTATAGAAAACCTTAACTTGAAAACTCTTGAAATAAACCTTGTAAATGCTTAACAAGCCTTCCAACCTTCTTAGTATAGCTTAAGTATGATGTGAGAACACTTGAATAGGTGGTAAAATAAATTGTATGGATTGCTTATGGTGGTTTGAGTTGGGACGTGGGCTAGGAGGAGCCAAAAGAGAGAAGTTTTGTTGATTTTTACTAAGGAAAAGTGTTGTGTGAATGTTGTGACTTGTATTGCATGATGTATATATACAAAAGACTAGTCAAAGGATTGAAATCAAAGTCCAAGACTTAAAAAAAAGGGGGACTGGTCGTTGGGACAAAGAGAGGGAAACAAGGGTAATAGTTAGTCAAAAATACTATTGGTACTATCCTAGGTTTAATGAGTCCTATTTTGTACAAGTCCTTGGTTAGTTTTGTGTGCTAGATGTCCTTGTTGGTCTCCCTAGGCTCCATATACACGTGAGTTTGAGGGGGAGGGAGTACTAGAAAAGTTTTTAATATTTTACATAAGTATCATCCATTATTTACAAGCTACAAGATGTAGTTTTTCATATAAGGTGTAAACTTGTAATGTATAGGTTTTAGTAGTTTATTTTCATGAACAATATGACTAACATTGATAACTTGGGTAAAGTTTAATAGAACTTTGGGTATTGGGTATAAAAATAAGTATTTGTTGAAGTGTAGAAAAGTTTTAGTGGTTCCGAAAATATCTAATCGTATTTAATTGTGAAACGTAAACGTGTCACGTAACCAATAAAAAAAATTAATTAATACTTTCGTAAAAATAATATATTGCTTGTTTGACGAAAACTTTAATTCGTTTGGTGTCCGTTTACGTTAAATGTTGATTTTTAACTTACGCGATTTTAATTATGTGATGAAAATTTAAAAGTAAACGTGCGCGAGACTAAAAAAATAAATAGTGAAATAATGACGAAATAAATGACGTCATAAAATGGCATGAAAATACGAAATGTTACATCCATAACCCTTGTGCGACGCATCACAATATACAACGAAATTCTCGGTTCCCTCAGGCAAAGCTAGGATAGGAGCGGAGCATAACTTCTGCTTCAAGGTCTAGAATGTTTCATCTTCTTCCGTACCCCATTCATACTTTTTGTTCTTCTGGGTCAATTTAGTTAGAGGCTTGGAAATTAACGAAAAACCCTCGATGAATCTTCGGTAATATTCGGCTAAACCCAAAAATTGTCTTACTTCTGTCGGTGTTGTCGGTGCAGACCAATTTTGGATAGCCTCAACCTTCGCAGGATCCACATGAACACCTTTATTATTGATCACGTGACCGAGAAATTGTACCGACTCAAGCCAGAAATCGCACTTCGAGAATTTAGCGTATAATTTCTATTTCTTGAGTAACTCCATAATGATCTTCAAATGTTTTTCGTGCTCTTCTTTATTCTTGGAGTAGATAAGTATGTCATCAATGAATACGATCACAAATTTATCGAGGTATGGCTTGCACACTCGATTCATTAAATCCATGAATACCGCAGGAGCGTTGGTTAGACCAAATGGCATTACTTGAAATTCATAGTGACCGTACCTAGTCCGAAAAGCTGTAATGGGGATATCTTCTTCTCTAATTCGGAGTTGGTGATAACCAGACCGCAGATCGATATTTAAGTATACGCTGGAACCTTGAAGTTGATCAAACAGGTTGTCAATCCTCGAGAGTGGATATCGATTCTTGACGATCAACTTATTTAGCTCGCGATAATCGATGCACATACGGAATGATTTGTCCTTCTTCTTTCTCTAATAGTTCCTTCAATTGATCTGACAATTCTTTCAATTCAGACGGTGCCAGATGGTATGGTGCACGCATGACAGGTGCGGCTCTGGGCACAAGTTCAATTCTAAATTCAACTTGTCGAGGTGGTGGGAGTCCTGGAAAATCATCAGGAAACACTTTAGGAAAATTACGAATCACTGGAACGTCTTGCAACTATTTCTTTGACGGTTCTTTCTCTGTCACTTGAGCTAAGAACAACTGGGATCCCCTTTCTATGTATTTTCTTGCTTTAATGCAGGATATCACTTTTAATCGTGATGCACCACTATCACCATTAACAACTAACGTCTTGTTCTTGTAGGGCACATGTACCTCCTTTTTACCACACACGATGACGGCATCGCGTTCTACCAACTAATCCATTCCAATTATTACATCGAAGTAACTTGGTTGGTACGTTTGTATTGCCATTCAATCCATAAAACCATTTGAAAATAAATCAAGGTACTTGTGATATAAATTAAGAGCATTTGTACCTTGAAAGTTTCATTTTTCAAACTTTGCTCCCCCTACATATGTGCATCGATATTCGAAAGCATTTAGCACATGAAGGGAGGAAACCGCACTTGAGTCACAAGATCACATTTATTACTTGCATATTTTAATCACATTTTCTCCCCTTATCAAAAATGTCAAATCTTTTGATATTTTGGATATCAATTTATTAAAATATTTCTAAAGGTTTTGGGGAGAAAAAATGTTATCTTATTTAGCATGCTTATTAGGAACATTCCCTCAATTTATGAGGCTATGATAAAGTGTTGAGTAAATATTTTGAAAGATTTTGAATTTATTAAATAATTGTACTCCAACACTATTCATTCATTGATCTATACTACATATTTACAAGATATTGTACGAGAAGTGACGTGAAATGAGAAAAACCAAAAAGACAAAGCCATTATGTCCACACTAGCAGTCTGTAGTCCGTCTCGACTCTCCTTTTAAAAGCTTCCATAGCTTCCCCCGAACCAGTAATCCTTTTTTGAGTAGATTCAAGGCTTACTTCTAAGCTTATCGGAATAAGAATACCCGCATGAAGAAGTCTTGTTGTATAAAGCCCAAATACTTGCGGTACCCAATTTATCCCTTTCAAGAAGTCGAAACTGTATCACCAAAGTCATTAAAGTCTCGGATGTGCGTATTTTTCTCTTCAAGATAGTGATGATATAAATTGTAACACCAAGGTCAACTAAGTCCCAGATGTAGACAATTAAACCCTCTAAGTAGTCAAAATGATAACACCAAGTCAACTAAGTCCCGGATGTACACACTTCTTCTTGTAGGATATTGGTTATCTAAAGGAATCACCATACCTATGTGTACCTCTTTTATCAAATATTACTATCTTTGCTAATAAGCTTAGTGATTAGCCGATCGGGGAAACATAAATTGAATCAATCACATATCTTCTCATGAATTTCTTAATTCTTCTCACAACACTTCCCTTTGGAAGCTCAAATGAGGCACACTAAAAATAAATTAACTCCCCTTCAATTAATCACGTTAAAAAGACTTTATTCGTTAATTTGTAATTTGAAAGATCGTTTTAAAATATTATTCGTTAGCACTTTCTCCCCCTCGAACAAAGACCCGTTTTCTATTTAAAGAGTTATAGTCCTTGTTTGAGCGGTCGAATTATTTTTTTAACCTTTTTGTGATGACTAAAAACACTGATTCTTTTGAAATACAACACTTTCCACCTTATAAAAGAAGATTTCTCTTCTTTTGAAAAATAAATGTAGTGACACGTACACTTATTTTATTAAGAGAGCATGGGTTGTGTAGCAAAGTATACACGGGCCTTTGTATGAACATGAAGTAGTACATACCCAAGAAAATTGAATTTCTCGTTGAGATGTCAAGTTATCTTTTTGACGACATACTTGCCTTTAATATGATGACCGGGTTGCAGTCTGAAATAACTGCAAACCATTGACATGTTTTGAAAACATTTAGAACTTCTGCTCGAACTTTATTTACAGCCATGTGTCATTATTGAATGACATTTCTAAGGCAGTAAATATTATCGATTTTAGAAGATATGTCATGAACCATATTTTTGTATTTTTCTGAATTTTTAATTTTGTATTTGCTTTTTGTGATTTTATATTTTTGTATTTTCTTTTTATAAAAGTTTTCTAAAAATGGAAATATTTTTATGTTTTTGTTTGTTTAATTATTTACATAGGATACATGAAGAGATTTTTTATCCCAAATAATATCCACTTCACAACAATAACAATAAGCCGAATAAGCAATAAGCTAGAAAAGAGAGAAGG
Source organism: Tanacetum coccineum (assembly GCA_026074375.1). NCBI lineage: Eukaryota > Viridiplantae > Streptophyta > Magnoliopsida > Asterales > Asteraceae > Tanacetum > Tanacetum coccineum. Next base: position 20,536 of record BQNB010022999.1, on the reverse strand, counting down.
AAAAAAGGAAGAATATATTAGAGAGAAGAAAGGAGGGTGGAGGGTTTTCACATGTAAAACACACATGAAAATGACCAGCACATACTCTCCATCACGTGAATAGTGTATTTATAGTCCAAGGCCACTAAGGGGCTCATGGGCTTTCCTTGTTGGGCCAGGCTTGGCATTTGGTGGGCTAAGAGCCCGAAATATGGACAATATTAGATAACAGTCCAAGCCTGTTAAACCTGACTAGCCTATTACAATACAAGATTTATACTAACTAAGATGACCGAAAACATTCTTGTTTGACTTAATAAAATTAAGGCTAACAATCTCCCCCAATGTTGAGGTTATCTTGATTTGACTTTATCTAAGCCTTCTTCGATCTTCGGTCCTTATCTTTTCTTGGTTGTAATTGCTTTGTTCCTTTATGCTTTGTGATCTTGATCTTGAGCCTTCGTCATTTGACTTTGAGCTCTTGAGATCTTTAAACTTGCATTATCTCCTTGTCTTGAATCATCTTGATTTAACTTTATTGATTAACTTATGCTTTTGATCGACGTGCTCATACTTGTCTTGAAAGCTCCCAGTCTCCTCTTCTTCATCAGGCTAACAATCTCCTCTATCTTGATTGACTTTGAAGATCTTTGATGACATTGAGGAAATTCTTGATTATCATAGTTGCGGAAGAGTATTATGACATGTACTTGAGCTTTCTGACCGATAACATTCTTGTTTAGCAGCAACAGTCATGATGCTAAATGTTTGACCTTAAAAGCTTGAGCATGAGCATGTGGTAATGAATCTGACTTAGCTAGAACGAGGCTGCAACACCGACGTTTGTACCTGCATTTGAGGGTTAGTAATAAACAGCATATATGGACGATATTTCTTTGTCATTCGTCAATTTTAGGTTGCGATAACCACCGGTTCCTTGTTTTATAGTATAAATACTATACCTGTGATTAGGTAGGTTCAATTTGGAAGAACCTCCTTTATAGGGTCTCCAGCTTAAAGCGTAGGATCTTTCTAAACAACCAGATATATTAGATTCACATGGCTTGCTTGTTATCATTATCGGAAACGTCTTAAAATATAACAACACGATAAGATTTTGAATCAGATAGTTATTGTCTTTCTGATTAAGTGATCGATATCCAGTTATCACAAGCTTGATTCATATAGAATCTTGCAAGTCACCTATCGTGGTGCTGTTTGATGTTGACACTCGAAGGATTTCCACTTATCACTATAAATACTAAAGAGTATCACTCTGAATGTTCTGGCAAGATCACAAGGATAATGTGTAGGACTCTTTGATATTAATTATTGTATAATGATGTACAACAAGTGGTTTACATGGATTGTGTCCTAATGAGATTTATAATTTGATCTTTTCTTGGCTCTAGACTCGATTTGTGCACTTTGGTTTTAGTAATCGGAGGCTGGAGCTGACTGCCACCTTTTCAATATCAATAATCTCGAAGCGAGATGCCAATATATAACGTGTGTATCTCCGTGACAAATGAAACAAGTCTCTTTTGATAGAAACTTGAATGGATGGGAAGGGTTGTGCATTGCATCACTGGGTCCATGATGTTTGTGTTAAATACCAAATATCATCTTGTGATATCTGATAGATTATGTATTGATCCGGTTTCTGCCTAAAGTGTATGGAGGGCTTCTTTCTTTAGACCCTTTATCCTTACATTTCTTTTTCATTCTTCAACCCCTTCAATGCTTACCAAGACATCATAACTAATACCTTGTTGTGATTGTTTCAGTGTTAGCTCAATCTTAGTCGGCATTATTACCTTATTCTCATTCATCTCCAATCATACCTAAGGACTGCTATTTCTAACTACAGAGTGTCCTTAGGTAGATCCTTCTGGTTCTGGTTGGATCATAGGACTTATACCTAACCTTAACCACCCTATGACTTCATCGACGTCGTGAGTTAATTGATTGTTGGGTATATAGATCGAGACCATAAAACCATTGAAAATCAATCAAAGTGTTTGATATAAATCAAAATGTTTAACACTTTGAGAGTTTCATTCTTTTGAAATGCTCCCCTTACACATGTGCATCAATATTCGAAATTTTCCAAACATAGAGGAAAGAGTTACGCACTTAGAGTCTTAAAGATCATATTTTTCTAGATCACATTTTGATCACATTATCTCCCCCTATGGAAATAACTAATCTCTTAGTATTTTCATACCAATTGATTAAAATTTAAGACATTTAGAAGTTTCATGGGGAGAAAAATGTGAACATCTATATAGCATGAATTAATGGAACTTTTTCTTTGGCTCCCTCTCAATTTCACACATATGACACCAATTGAAAGAATATGGTTATAACTTTGTAGATTCCATGTGAAATTGAGTTTGAGCTACTTGTATATGTTTTAACAAAATGAGTAAAAATACCTAATAAGCTGAAAAGTAAGCCGAAACAGAATAAGCTCTATAACAAGCTGTAAAAAGCTATTAATCTTGAAACTTTTATATATTAATAAGCAAGAAAATATAATAAACTCGAAGGTTTCATTCGCGATCCAATAAGCTTATAAAATAGAGCTTTAAAAAAAAACTATTATAACCCATTTTACTTTAGCCCTGAACTATCATGTAAGAAAAACTAATTATGGTTTGATGAAAACAGTTAAAAATTTAAGAGTTTATGTCTAGATGAACAGTATAAAGAAAATAAGCTGAAACTTTTATAAGATCAAAAAATTTGTCGTATAAGCTCAAACAAAACAACCACAAATCGAACACTAAACCAACCAGAGGCTCTTGATACCAAATGTTATCCTAAATAATATCCACTTCACAACAATAACAATAAGCCGAATAAGCAATAAGCTAGAAAAGAGATAAGGGAAAAGGAAGAATATATTAGAGAGAAGAAAGGAGGGTGGAGGGTTTTTACATGTAAAACACACACATGAAAATGAACAACATACACTCGCCATCACATGGAGAGTGTATTTATAGTCCAAGTCCATTAAGAGGATCATGGTCTTTCCTTGTTGGGTCGGGCTTGGCATTTGGTGGGCTAAGAGCCCGAAACATGGACAATATTAGATTACAGTCCAAGCCTGTTAAACCCGACTAGCCTATTACAATACAGATATATCTTCTAACTTAGATGGACACGAAATATTCTTGTTTGGACTTTAAAATATATTAAGGCTGACAAGTTTCCACCATTACTCTTTGTCTTATTCTGTAAGCTATTTAATGTTTCCAATGACATGTTTTTCATTCAAGCACGGCTGAGTATAAATTACACCTCAGTTTTCTATTTGGTTAAAAACCGCTTTCATTTCATTATTTTCTTTGAAAAGACCTTGGTTAAAAGTTATGAAAGATTCTCTTAAGGATTTGACAAACGGAATAACGTCTTTTTCGAACGCTTTGATAATGTGTTTAAATCCACAAGTCCCTTCATTCTGACCAGTTACTTTAGTTCTGACTTTTATGATGTTGTCAAAATCATTAAGTTGAATTTTCATTTTCAAAAAAATATTTTTGACCACACTTATAGACGAAAGTTTACGAGGAAGAACAATTTGAATTGGTTTTGGTTGAACCGGTTTATGTTCAAAAGCTGTTTTTGAATTTGGTAACCAAAAAGCTTATTCTATAGATAGTTATTTTTTAGGAAACAAAATTTCTTTACATTCATTCAGTTGAACAAATCAATGGGTTTGATTGTTCACATCTTTTCTCTTCTCACAAGGCGGATCATTTTTGATTCTCATTATTTTAGCTTGTGCTTGTGCTAAATCTAAAGTAATCTTTATAATCATCACAGACAATGGATCATGTTTCTTAAGGACGGTATTGACCATAATACACCGCTGGTTGTTTTCACTGAGATCGCGTAAAGTACAAAGGATTTTGTATAACTAAAGAGTCGTTTGTGATTTTCGTCATAAAAACTTGAGGTTTCGTTAACATATGCATCGTTTGCACAGTCTGACCTTGTTTGAAAACAATATTTTCAAAAGCTTTCTTTTTCTTTTCCAAATCAATTATTTCTTCAATATACTTATCTTGTTTTTCTTTTGATTCCTTTTTCAAAACTTCAACGGTTGTTGACAAATTCTTGTGACTTTCAACATTTGCAGAAAGTTGCAATTTTAACGTATGAATTTGTTTTTCAAAATCTGCAACCTTTGCATTTTGATGAACGATTATACCTCACATTTGATAATCAATATATTTTTTGTGATCATTTGAATCAAATTTCGGTCTTTCTTCAAAAATTTTGCCATGTTCCTTGTATCGTTCAAGCTCAGCGATTAATGATTCATTTACAGTCTTATTTTCCTGATTATCCGCATTCCATTTTACTACTTGATCAGACATTTCCTCTATTACAGATATTATCATTGCATCTTATTGTTCAGGGGAAGTAGTACCTTGAACAATTTCACTTTCGTTTTCTTTCAAATATTGATCATAAAAAATGATATTGCTATCACTTGTAATTTCAATATCTGAGTTGTTAACAAATATAGGTTGTTTAGAATACTGCATCTCTTGAACACTTTGATCAATCATATTATTAGTGTAACACCCCCATTTTTAGATTACGCAACGGAAATTACAATGGGTGTTACTAAATAACACAATACACCAAGATAATAGAAAACGACCCAAATGAGACGTTTTACAAACATGTGTTCCATTATTTAATCAGAGAAAATGCGTTTAGGTCCCCACGAGAATCGTAACCACAACCATTACAACATTTGAAAGACAATTGTTTTCAAATTTAAGCCATTGTTTTAAAACACATTAAGACAATAGTTTGTTAAAGACCAGGAAACAAACTAGTAGTCTTTCACCAAATCATCTCAGCACGACACCTCTACCACCATCGTTGCCTTCTTTCTTGTGTTACTTGGGATAAAACATGTTTAAAACATTCAACAAAATGTGAGTGAAATTCATAGAGTTTAAAATAATCAATAAGTAATAATCTTTGAACACATAATTAGTTCTCGGGAAATATTTGCATCGGATACAATGTATAACATCCTCTTTTCTTTCATGCTATAAGCTCATGAAAACGAACGGTTAACAATATATATATCCTTTTCATTGTTAATTTGCCCCAGAACAAGGTATTATTGTCATATACCTACTACCTCTAAATACAAAACGTTCGTTTGACAAGGTGTTCAATGGATTCAGACTATGGCGGGGTTGTCAAACCCAATAGATCTGTTAATGCATTAGCTTCACCTCGCAAGGCAATTAACATATCATGAAATAAGGTACTTCGACAAAGCTACTTATGCGGAAAACAGTCTCATAATCGGGTCCAGCATACCATAAAATCATATGGGTTCGATTTATAAAACAAAAACATGTATCCCCCTCGCGGGTTTATAAAATAATCAAAAGATTTAAATGCGAGGCTATGAACTCACCTTAATCAAAGATTCCAATTCAATCAAATCAACAAGTGCAAATAACTTCACGTCTCAACCGCGACCTATATGATACACATATAGCGGTACATGACTAAAAGTAAAATAATTCATATAATGCATACTTGTATATATATTTATGTAACTATACGTATATATAATCTATACTACATATCTACAAGTGCCACGCAAAACATTTTACTTCGAGCACCCACCAAATGTACAACAATACAGTTGTGTTAGCTTCGTTTACCATAAAAAGTTTTATTTTTTGAAAGTTACAGAATAGTAAGGATAATATAATCCGAACTTTATATTTCATCATTAATTAACTAACATTACAAACCCTTTGCTCATTATAAACAATATTCAAAAGTATACGCAAGTTTGACTTTCAAAAGTCAAACTTCGTAGTTGACTTTTTACCAAAAATTACCAATCTTAATTTGGCCGTAAAACGTTCGTTATTAAGAGTTACGCGACGAGGCACCTAGCGAAACGTAGCTACCGGCGAACTCTATCACTTTTCAATATCGAAAATAACTTTCAAAAATTTCTCGACTGCTACGGCGCGGTCAAACTTTCTGGTCAATACTGGACAAGAACAACCCATTTTAAAACATCATTTTTGACTTCAAACAACCATCAAAACATGTTTAACTAGCCTATTTATATATACTAAAACCATCAAACTTCAATCAATAATCAAATATACTTTCAATAATTTTTGCACTTGCTCTTTATTGCACATATATATAGCACGCAATATATAAGTAAAAATAATATTTCGACAAGCTTAAATGAACTCTATACAAACAAGCTTGACACAATAGAAATCAACACAAAAACTTGTTTTGGTTTCCCCCTTGTGGTTCGAGTTCGGACGCAACCCACACAACAAAATCAAAACCTTTTCACAAAACCCACTCTGCAAGACACACTAATTAACCTTGATTAAACTCTTTTTAATCAAATTAAGAAACTCAACCAAATTTTATTTTACAAAATACCCATTGCATGTGTAATATTTTTAGTGGGATGTGTAGGTCTTGATACAAGGATTAAGAAAATGTAATCGGATTGTATTGCATGTCAAAATCCGGCGATGGTGGTGGTGTTTGGGTGGTGGCCGGTCGTGGGTTCAAAAGGAGAAGACAAGAGATGAATTTTTTTATAAAATGTAAAAATGTATATGTGTGTGTCCTTATATAGGGGTAATAGTTTAATTCACTTGCCACTTTTAGTCCCTTCGTCTCATAGTCTTTCTAAACTAGTACAAAGTTATTTTTCTTGTGTTTTATGTCTGTCCAAAGACTCGGTCGCAACCACATCCTAAATAGTTTTTATTCGTACCATAAATTTAATTTAAAACATTTAATAAAATGTTAAATCACGTAAACCTCGATTCTTGACACGCTTTTTACAAAAACACGGAGAAAGCCATAAAATTCAAAAATAAAATAATTACGCTCTCAGAGCAAAATATAAATTTTTCTAACTTTCTCGGACGCTAAAACAAATAGAAACTCAATCACGGCTTGTAACTTCCCAATAAATAAAAAAATTCACCAAACCTTATATAGCATAAACGACCAAAAATAAATTACATAGTAAAATAATTATCATAGCTCGATATAAGCGTTGACCTGAAACTCGGGTTGTTACATTCTCCCCTCCTTTAGGGAGCGTCGTCCCGGTGCTCAGCTCGACTTATCCGCTCATCCTCGCTTCATCATTACTCGTAAAGAGATGAGGGTACTTATTCTTAATCTGATCCTCACGTTCCCAAGTAAATTCTGGACCTCTTTGGGAATTCCAACGAACTTTAACGATAGGTATTCGGACTTTGCTATAAGAGCTTGACTTCTCGTTCAACAATTTCCATTGGCTCTTCTATCATCCAAATTAATCATCAAGTTGAATCTCGTCCATCGAAACAATAATGTCGCCTTCCGCTAAGCATTTCTTGAGGATTCAAAACTATGATAAGTACTATGAATCCCTGTCACTCTTCTGCGTTTTTCCAAGTATAGAATAGGGACCGCTCTAGCTAGAATCTTGAATGACCCAATGTAACATGGACTTAATTTTCTGCGCTTTTCCAAACGCACAACGCCCTTTCACGGCGATACCTTGAGCAGTACCATATCACCCACTTTAAATTCTAATGGTTTAGTTATTCTATCCGCGTAGCTTTTCTGGCGACTACGGGCAGTTAACAAGCGGTTCTTAATTTGAACAATCTTCTCAGTCATTTCACGAATCATTTCTGGACCAGTAAGGGTGACTATCTCCAACCTCACGCCAGCAGACAGGCTATTATACATTTCCGTCCATAACAAAGCCCTCGAATGTGGTGGACTTTGATACTTGCGTGATAAATACTATTGTTGTATGAGAACTCAACCAATGGCAAATGGCAATCCCAACTACTTCCAAAATCAATCACGCATGCACGCAACATATCTTTCAGCGTTTGTATAGTCCTTTCGCTTTGATCTGTTTGAGGGTGGTAAGCGGTACTCATATCCAAATTTGTCCCTAACGCCTTCTGAAGCGAATCTCCAGATCTAGACGTGAAAATGGTTGTCTCGATTCCCAGAGAGAAATGATCAAAATTTGAACACTTGTTTAAACACTCAATTACTTCAATTTAAGTTGTGTGAGTTTCTCCAGAGTATCAGTCTTCTTCGTCGATAGGAAATGAACTGATTTGGTCAATCGATCGACAATGACCCACATCATATCATACCCACTAGGCGTTCTAGGCAGTCCACTAACAAAATCCATAGTGATCCTTTCCATCTTTCCAAATAGGTCATTCAGGTTGTTGAGCAAACCCATACGGTTTCTGATGCTCAGCTTTAACCTTCGCACAAGTCAAACACTTGCTAACATACGTGGCAATATCAGCTTTCATATTCAGCCACCAATACAACAGCTTTAAATCTTGATACATCTTGTCCGATCCCGAATGGATAGTATACTTGGCCCTTATGCGGGGGACTTGTGCTTAATCAAATCCCTCATCTACCGAATCGCGGCAACTTAACACGATTTCACAAAACATACGCATTCCATCGGGGTTAAACTCGTTTATTTGCTTAATAAATGTCCTTAAATTTTTGGATTCACATTCTTCTTCTTGATCGATTCATTTTGTGCTTCGTGGATTTTACTTAGGTCAAGATCGTTGTGAAACAGTCATCATCAAAGCTCAAACACGTATGGGCTTAATCCTTTCCTTCCGACTTAAGGCGTCAGCCACAACATTCGCTTTTCCAGGATGATAACGAATCTCAAAATCATAATCACTTAACAACTCAAACCAGCGACGTTGTCTCATGTTAAGCTCTTTCTGATTCAGAATATATTTTAGGCTCTTATGATCGGTGAAAACCACACACTTCGTTCCATACAAATAATGTCTCCACAACCTAAGAGCAAAAATAACGGCTCCCAACTCCAATATGAGTAGTGTAAATTTATCTTCGTGGATCTTCAAATGTCGAGAAGCATACGCTATCACTTTTCCCGTTGGAATCAACACGCTTCATAACACTTAGTGACGCATAGCAATCAAAAACTATGAAATCTTTCATTCCTTCGGGCAACGCTAAGATTGGTGCACTACACAACTTTGTTTCAACAACTAGAATGCTTTCAGTTCTTCTTCTTACCCCATTCGTATTTCTTATCTTTCTTGAGTCATGGTATGTCCCGGCTTAGAAATCAAAGAGAACCTTCAATAAACCTCTGATAGTATCCAGCCAATCCTAAAAATTGTCTCACTTCAGTCAGCGTTGTCGGTGCAGCCCAATTCCTAATGGCTTCGATCTTTGCAGGATCAACATGAACACCACTACGATCAATTACATAACCAAGGAATTATACCAAATCCAACCAAAAGTCACACTTAGAAAACTTGGCGTACAATTCTCTCATTTTTAAGGCCAACTCAAAATAGTCTTTAAATGCTTTCCATGCTCTTCTTCGCGCACTTAGAATAAACCAAAATATCATCGATGAACACAATGACGAACTTATCAAGATATGGCTTGCATACTCGGTTCATCAATTCTATGAATAAAGCAGGCGCATTTGTCAGTCTAAACGGCATCACTTGGAACTCAAAGTGACCATACCTAGTTCTAAATGCAGTAATTGGAATGTCCTATTCTTTAATGTGAAGCTGATGATATCTTGATCGCAGATCGATCTTAGAATACAAGCTCGAACCTTGAAGTTGGTCAAATAAATCGTTGATTCTCGGGAGAGGATAACGATTCTTGACAGTCAACTTGTTCAATTCTCGGTAATCAATACACATTTGAAAAGACCCATCTTTCTTTTTCATGAACAACACTGGTGCTCCCCACGGTGATGAACTCGGACGAATAAATCCTTTCTCCAACAGCTCTCAAAATTTCTCTGAAACTCTCTCATCTCATACGGTGCCAAATGATACGGTGCATGTGCAACAGGTGCAACCCCTGGTACCAGATCAATTCAAAATTCTATTTGCCTTGGCGGTGGTAATCCTAGAAATTCATCAAGAAACACCTTAGGAAAGTCACGAATTACAAGCACGTCTTCCATTCGCTTCTCCTTCGGTTTCTTCTCAGTCACATGTGCCAAAAACAAATGACAACCTCGTTCGATATACTTACGGGCTTTAATACAAGATATGACCTTTAGTCGGGACATACCTTTGTCACTTTCGATTCAACGTTCGTTACCGTATCAGGATTTGAGCAACCTTCTAACCACATACGATATTGGGCATCGTGCTTGCAAGCCACTCCGTACCAATAATAATGTCGAAATACCTAGGCTCAATCGGCATCGAGATCGATTTTCAAAAGATGGTTCACTAAATTCAAGTGGCAACCTTTTTAAAAACGGTGTCTCGTACTACTATCCATTCCATAAGCATAACTCTACCTCGTAAATGGTTATTTATTTTATCCGGATCGATATCAAGCTGGAACTAAAATCTTAGTGTGCAACAAAACCTATCGAAACCCAAATCAAATAAAATAGAAGCAGGGCGATTATTGAGTAGAAACATACCCGTAACCACATTCAGACCTTATTGCTCAGCATCTTTAATCGCATAAGCTCTGCCATGAGCTTGTCCAACTTCCTTTTGCTTGACCTTCTTTGGGCATCGGTTCCTCGTATGACCTTGCTCACCATAATCATAACAAGTCTAAATGGGCTGAGCGTTTGCACCAGTAGCGACATTCTTTATCTTGCAGTACCTCGCTTTGTGCCCAACCTTTCCACACTTGTGGCACTTGATCGTATATTGACAAACATGACGAGTAAAACAACGCTCACACACAAGAAGTGATCCAGAAGACACTTTTCCCTCATTCAGAGCAGTAGTCATAGCTCCCGTGCTCTCTTGCTTTTGATTATTCTGCGAAGATTGACGTGAGTTATCCTTGTGGACTGTTTCCACTTTGAAAGTTCTCCCACTTTCGCTTATTTCCTTCAAGAATCCTTTCATTCCTAGCTTGCAACTTTTGTTCCATCAACTTATGTGCCATACGCATAGCTTCATTCAAATTGGTAGGCTTAGAAGGAACGTAACTTAACCCTGATACATCTCCTCAAGTCGTTTTTCAGTACTCTCTGGGCTTTCAAGAAGGAAGAATCCAGTCCCGATCTTCATCATCATACAGTTTGGTTCGATTATCATGTTTTCATTACTATCATTAATTGACGATAATATTAATTGTATGAATACAGTTTTTGGCTAAGCTTATCTTATTAATTATCATTATGATTCATTTACTTCTTGCTAATTGTGGATTGGGCATATTACTTTAACTATAAGAATGCCAAATATGATGCTTGCTCACCATGACCAGTGGGACAAATCCATGTTACTATAAAGGCTATAGGGGCTGGGATTTGCGAGATAATTAAGGATTAGATAATCATTCAATCATTGCTTTCACATTAAGTAGAATAAGTGGATCATTAAAATTAGGACCGTATCTCCTTCTCTTCTTTCGTACCTAGTTCATTTCAATTAAGATTTATTCTTTTCATCAATACAGCTTTTTAAACGTGATAACCAACTTAAACTCAGAATTGTAACCGCCTTGTAGCTCTTGGGACGACCTCGGATTTACCATTCTGTACTACCCACGATCGGGTTCTCTTCCCGTTAGTGCGTTGTCAGGTAGATCAAGTTTTATAAATTTAAAACTTGGTAAAAATATATTTTAAAATAAAATACGCATCAAGCATTCACAACATGATGTAATCATAACATGGTACAATGACAAATCAATCACAATCACAATCACACAACATCAAGTAGTAATCAAAAGATAGTCATTCATTATTCCTCACAAAAGAGTTAATACATAGTTGAATTGTTTCATGAAATGATACAAATCATGAAAACCAATAACATCAAGTCTACTAACTGAGGATTCAGTTTAGTGATAACATAATAAAGATACTACTAATGAAACTAAACTACTAAGAATTACGAGGAGATCCTCGCGGCTCAGGAGATGGACTCTTCTCATCTTCAACCGAAACATCGATAACCTCATTCGGTCTTTCTTCAAACACAAATTCCCTACGAATCATCTCTCGATAGAACTTATGAGCTCAAACTCTAGTCCAATAGAGATATCTCTCGACTCATTCGTTCTGCATACGAAGAAGTGTGTTGCTAAACTTTGCTTCTTCCAGTTCCTTCTTTAATTTCTTAGACTCAGCTTCTTCTTCAGCATTACCAAGCTTTCTAACCAGATTCTCCATTGCAGCCATTTCTTTTTCCATACTAGATCGCACTTCATTACCCAAATCAAAAATCAAATTACCATAGTACCGTCCTTTGCTTTTCCCTTCTTTTAAACCAATGCATGCGCCGTCTCGCGACCATACAGTCATCTTAAAAAAAGAAGTCATCTGACCAAAAAAAGAGTTAATGTCCCTCCTCATGAGACTAGGCAATAGACCATTACTGTCCTCTTAAAGGAAAGGGGCAGTAGACGACTCACCTACCTCATAGACACTAGCAGGAACATTCTCATCCTCGGGCTTAACCATGTCCTCAATCTCAACCACATCCTCAGGCTCTGACTCAGAAGTAGGTGGTGGAGGGTTAAAAGGATCCACCTCTTCATAAGGATATGTCAACTCTAGCTCATTCTCATATTCCTCGATGTCTACTTCCATATCATCTTCTTTTTGAGGTTCTTCTTCTTCCTTAAATTCTTCCTCTTCCGGGTCCTCGTCTTCATCCACTAAGACAGGCTCGGGAATAACAGGAACATCATCGAGTTGATTCGGCTCAACTATGGGTAAATCATCTACATGATCGGGAGGAATTACATTCACCAAGATAATCTAGAAATATCATATAATACTTATTCAATAATGTTCCAATAAGAATACTATTATCCAAAATAACAGTTCACATAAATGCGCAACAAACAAAAAATCATAATTTGTAAAATTCTCATTAAGTATATACCTCAAATATACTCCAAACATATATAATTATTATTATTATATGATCACATAACAATCTATGCATACAACACATGCATAAATATACCAATGCATAACAATTTATGCATACAACACATGCATAAATATACCAATAAATAACAATTTATGCATACAACACATGCATAAATATACCTTTTCTTTCTATATATAACCAATAGCAATGAGGAGTCTTGGCGTGCGTGTAGAAGCGTTATAGTTTAGGTCTTTCAAAAAGACTCGATCTAGTTCTCTATAACCTTAGGCTCTTGATACCACTTTGTAACACCCCTAACTTTGAATTGTACAGCAGAAATAGCAATTGGGTATTCCCGCACTAATTGATCGACGGCCTCACGGGTCAAGGTAGGTTGAGGATTAGTTTGGGTTCTTCTTTTTGGAGACATGATTCTATCATGACATAAAAGAAATCATGGTGAGTACTTATACAATTATGTTGTCATAATGTGTACAAATAATCTAATCACAACATGAATTCAATAATCAACACATACAAAGGAAAAGAAATCACAACATGTATAAACAATCAAAGCCCAAAAGAGATCACAACACATCATATAGATAATTAAGGATAGTAATTCTTCATCCATCACAAAAGATAGTACAAGGTTGCATTATTTTACCAAAACATGACCAAAGTCATTACAATCATAAGTACCAAGTCTATAAACCGACATGCCCGATTTAGTGATAGCAAAATAAAGAGACTACAATGATCCTACATTACAGATGATAACGTGGGGATCCAGGTGGCTGTGATGGCTGTGGGTCACTAGTAGTAGCAGAATCATCGCCCTCATCTCTAGCGACATCATCTCTAACCATGACTTAGGGATCATCGTGTCAAGGATGACGAGTAGGATGGGCAGAAGGATCATCAGGGTCAGCACGAGCAACATGAGCCACTGGAGCAGTAGGTGCCACATATGGTCTTTCATGATAATGTCTGAATGGGTGTAGGTGTCACTGAACCTGAAAGGACCACTGTCTCAGATTATGGTGGTGCCATGACAAGCAATCAAAATCCCTTTCAGTAGATTTTAACATCGTCTTCAATTTCTTATTTTCTTCTCTGTCTCCCTGCACTAACTCTTAAATTTGATCTTCCAACGTATACACACTCTACTTGAGCGCATGTTGACCCTTAATTTCACTCCTTAAATCAGTGTTGAATTCTGCCAAATATCGATCCATCACACTGAGCCTTTTCAGGGTTGAGTGTTTAGTGTTAGCTCGGTCAACCATTTGCTAAGCAAGGCCTTTGACCTTGTGATGTAGAGTGTTGACATCCCTTCTTGTAAGGACAGGGGCAAAAACCTGCCGAGAACATCCACTACCCACATAGAAGGTACCCGAGAATGGGCGCACAGAATATGGTACCCTAGTGATGGTACCAACAGTATCAGCCTCAGCCTCCTGCTCATGATCATCAGGAGTAGGAGCAACTGCCATATCCTCGGACTCGGTGTCTGAATCTGGTGGTGGTAGGTTGAGGGGATCAGCCTCCTCATAAGGGTTGATGACCTCAGCATCATCATCATCATCATTTTCTTCCTCCATTTCTTCTTCCATCTCTGGATCTTCTTCCTCTTCTTCTTCTTCATCATCTTCGAGTATCCATCCATTCATGTTACCCTCTGGTTGAGGATTTTGGTGAAGTGCAAATCCATTTAAATGGTCGGGCTCGGGCGCGAGTTCAGGTTGCTCTTCCGGATCGTCTTCGGGAAGATCCGCAACATGATTAGGAGGAGGTAGGTTTGCCATGATAATCTGTAAATCACGCAAAAATAATTACATAAGGTCACTATAAAAAAATATTATATGAATAATAACTTATGCAAATATGCAAATGCATGACGATGCTCCATGAACGAACGTGATGATCGATAATAAACCAAATATGAATGATAATATTTGTTATGTATATGAATTACATTTTTATGTAATTAAAGCAAATAATTTTTTTAATGCTTTTTGAATAAGCATGATAATCGATATATATCTTAATATATCATAATATTTATCATATAAATATTTTAATAGCAATGCACCCGAAACGTGCATAAGTACTTAAATAGGAATCATAAGCTTGACTTGGACGAGGGCCACGAGGAGTCTTAGCGCGCGAAAGAAAAAAAAGTTATAGTTTAGGTTTTTGAAAAACGACCTAGTTCTCTATAACCTTAAGCTCTGATACCAATCTTTAACACCCCCAAATTTATTTCGCAGTGAAGCCAATAGTTTAGGTGTTAAGTCATAGCACAACAACATAAGAATATAAAGAATGACTCAAAAGAGACGTTTAAAACATAACATTGTCCCATTCATGTAAGATCAGAGTCAAAAATTTGTCCACAAGATCGTCACCATACAACATCATAACATAAGTTTTAAAACCATAACACAAAGTGTTTTCAATGAATGGAACCAAAACAAGTTTAGTCAAAACATTTCGCACTAAACTCCATTCGTCTCTCCAAGCCATCAACCTTGATTACCTGAGATAAAACATGCTAAAAAGTCAACGAAAACGTTGAGTGAATCCATAGAGTTTATATGAAATAAAGAGTGAACACAAGTATTTTTAATCATCGAAAACTTGTGGATCAAACAAGTTATAATCACTAATGCATTAAGCTCATGCCACTGAAACGTTAACCAACATATTATAAATATGTAATCATTTTCCCCACAACTAGGTAATATTGTAATATACCTAAAGAAATTCTTAATACAAAATGTCCTTTAGGGGTGATCGCGCCATGGATGTCACAACCCCAAACAGGACAGTTACGGCCCAATAGATCTACTTAATGTATGATCGCTCACCCATCATAGGTAATTAACAGTGCATGAAATTAGGGGCCTTTTTGCAATAGGTACTTATGCCATTAGTTCACAATCGGGTCCAGCATACCGAAAATCACTTGTGTTCAATTTATAAAACTAGCATGTATCTTCCTTGCGGGGTTTATAAAAACATTTACAAGTAAAAAGGCGAGGCTATGAACTCACTGAGAAAACAATTAGATCATAAGTACGACAAGTCTCAAACGAGCGGGAAGTACTCCTAAGCACATCCTAAAAGACATGACGCGACTTAGTACATAGAAAGAAACAATACGTAAAAATTAAACAAGTGATCATGAGATGTGTTTCCGAGATAAGCATGGCATTCCACTAGAACTTCCCCAAATCCTTTTTTACTCCCAAAATAACTTGTGATCTGGTCTTATAGGTAAATGAAGCTATACTAAGTTTCGGCTTTTAATTTTTATTTTATCAAAGTGTACAATACGTTTTTAAATTTTGAGACTAGACGTAAAAACTGAGTTTCTGATTTTAACTCGACTTCATGGACTCATATCTCCTAGCTCACAAATGTTCTAAATGTGAGGCTTTCACTCCTGGAAAGCTATTTATGTCTAGTTTCCAAAAATGTAAGACTCATAATCTACAAAGTTTCAGAACTATAGTAAAAGACTCTTTTACCCCTAGTTACCCAAAACAGAAAGTTTCCAAAAAATTTCCCCTTTACGGAAATGGCCATAATTCCTAAACCATGATAGCAATGAAGGTGATGCCAATTGCTATAGCTTCCTTAAGATGTCTACCACTGACCCAATCTTTAAAACCTAACATTTTATTTAAAAACCTAGAGTTTAACTCGTTTTCTAATCATAGGTCTAGATTTGACCTAATTTCTTATTTTGACCATATCTCCCTCATCCCAAGGAGTTGGTTGGGCATTCAACTATCCTATGATGCCAATACATATATCTATCCAAACATGTAATTTAATCATAGGCTCCATGCCAATATATTTTTGCTATAACATGTTTTTGCTACTGTTTCAAAACAGTCCTATTTATTTACTCCAAAACCCATCCAAACATCAATCCTAACTCTAACCAATCACATGCAATGCCATACCAAGCTCTTAAACACAACTCATACATCATATAAACATGCATTTCCAGAATTAAACATCCATTTTCATGGATCAAAATCAAAATAAAAAACAAAGATCAAGAAATAACCTTACTAGAAAATGATTTAGACAAGAAAATCAAAACAAAAACACTCTTCTTGTTTGATGGCTGATTTTGGACCAAAGAACACTCAAAACCCCTTAACACCTTGCTTCTAAACACCCTCAATAACACTTATAATCAAGTATTTAAGTCACCCAAATAACCCAACAACTTCAGCCCTCTAAACCTTCATGAATGGAGGTGAAGATGGAGTTTTTAGACCAAACAAAAATTATCCTTCCCTTAGAATCCAATTCTCTTTAATCCTTTGAATTTTTGGAGCTTGAAGATGAGATTTTGTGGTGGTTTTATGGTGGATATTGGCTGGAAATGGAGGAAGAGAAGGTTTATGAGATTTGCATGTTATGGGGAGAAGAAGGGGAATGATTAGATTTTTATAGGAAATGAAGAAAATGGAGAAGTGTGTGTGGTGGTATATCCGGCCCCTAGGCCCCCATTTATGATCAAATTATATTATTATTTTTTTGATTTTTAGTTTATAAGTATTTAATTTAAGTTGTGGTAAAAGTTTTAACTTAAAATGTTAAGTTTAAGGATTAAAACGCGAGGTTTAGCAAGAATTTACGTAAACGCGAAACCTAACGGAAAATGCCAAAAAATAAAAACTAAACTTATCGAGGTGATATATGGAAATATTAAACCACTTAATAGCGAAGACGGAATAAAAATTCTAAACACGGCTCACTCAAAGCTAAGAACGGGATATTCGTACTAAATCGGGTAAACGAAAAATTAATGACTTTGCATAAAAATAAAAATAGAAATAAGTTTGGAATAAATAGTGACCTTAAATACGGAATGTTACTCTCACTACTTAGGTTTGAGAGCTAGTCCAGCGGCGCCTTAAACACCAGCTCTTCCACAACGGTCTTAGCACTTTCCCACTCAATTATCGCCTTATCCGATGCCTTTCTGCAACCTAAAAAAAACATCATCTAGCAGTAACTGCATTTCTTCGTATTTCTAGATCAAACCAATACAGAACCTAGGAATTGACACTCACTTTGATTTTCAATTAGCACTCTTGACTGATGCTTGTTTATCAGACCATGGCATCTTATCAGGAACTGCAAATGTAACAAAACTGAGTGTGTTATCATCGAGGTGGTGATTGTGATCAATTTATCTGAGGTCTGATACATTTACAGAAATCTAAATACTAAATACAAAGACCTAACTGAAAATGTACATCATTTTTTTGTTTATTCACGGTGACTTGTAGTTGAGTGCGAGGATATATTTGAAACAAAGTGAAAGTAGTACCGTTTCAAGACCTCCACCGAAAACTCAACTTTAATATTCGAAAGCGGCCTAAACACATGCAAAGCAATTTACATTTCAATAGCAGCCTCCAAATAAAAAACCCCATTTTTTTAGAAACAAACTCACATTCAAAAAAGTAAGTATTAAAGCAAGCTTTAACATAGCCTGAATAGTTACTGCGGCAATTGCGACTCCTAAGGTACGTCTCCAACCAATGAGGTGACAACTTCCCTATACTCTGTGATCTCCCGCCGTCTTTTCAACAACCACAGCTTCCCCACTTTGAAGATTAACACCTGCATATCATCAAACATTTATCATCAATACTAATAACTACTTGAAAAATCAGTTAATTCAACAAACGTGTCATTGCAAACATGTTGTACCCACTGCTTACAAAGGCAATCAACAAAAGTCACCTTCATTTCAAGTTTTTTGGCTTACTTAACCTTAAGCTTATAGACATTATTCCACTTCATACCATTTGCTTACTTAACCTTAAGCAGCCGAAAAGATATCTTATCTATACACATAAGTAAAAAGATCCAAAGAATTAAGTTTAACGGGGCATAAAAGTCAAGCCTTTTCAAGAATAGATAGCTGGTACGGCAATAAGCATAAGCCCTTCTAAATATACAAATGATGATTTATAATAAGACAAACCAAAAGTATTGCTTACTTTTCTTTCAGCTTATTTTCCGGCTTATGAGCTTATTCACCTAAAATAAATAGTGACATAAAAACTCTTGAAAAAAGCTAATTTCAAAGTGTTTATCATAACACGCAACTAAAATCACAATAACACATTTTTTTTTCTTATATCATTTTCAATAATCGAATCTCAACGTGGCATAAAATGAATATCTAACTAATCAAAACGTAAACAAACATGACTTCCATTCCATTTATTTTAACAAAACATAGTAACCAAAACCCCTAGATTTTTTTTATATAATTATGAAGTTAATGCACATAAATTAGGTATAAAAAAGCCTACCTGATGAGAAGCCAACACCGCTGCCACTTCTGCCGCTGCAGCCGCAGTATAACTCATAATCGAACTCCACCAATCTAGCAAAAAACACAAAAATCAAAACCCTTATTTTTTTGTATAGAATTAAAGTATCGATTCATGCAACAATCTAAAAAACAAAAGCAATCCATATCATAAATACATAAAAATTAGGTAAAAATAACCAACATGATGATTTTTTACATGTTATAAAACTCAAAAGAATCAAATAAATCTAAAAAAACAACTCAAAAGTCACCTAGAAGATCCTCAGTTGCCGAAAACTTTCGTTGGTATGGTTTATTTGGTGTCGGCTTCATTGCGGCTGTAACAATAAACCACGCAAAAAAAACCCAGACTCGTTTTTTTAAAATCAAATGAGAGGTGTGTGTTTCGTATGTGTGATTTAGTTATGTGACAGAGAAAGGAGGTGGGAAGAATCTAGAGAGATATGAGACGGTGGTGGGAGTAGGAGTGGATTAAAAAAATAAGCGAATTAAATAGTGGGTCAGTAGATTCTGGCGGGTTCCCGGGTCAGCGGATTCCGGCGGGTTTGACCAATTTCCGGTGGGTTCTGACCGGTTCGGGTTGGGTTACATTTAATGTTTATGGAGAGCATTAAATGGGTGTCTCGGGGCAACGATCTTAGCTTTTAAATATACAAGGTTTTTAGCCCGCGCTTCGCTGTGAAGCGCAGGGCTATTCTTTTTTTTCGGGTTAAACAGAGCAAACGACATTAAGCCGAAAGTGGATTCATGTGTGTTTCGCTCCATGAACCTATAACAGAATCTGAAAAATGATTCAATTTGGTAACACATACTAATGAGGATTTGTATAGATTAAACCAAAATCATGTACTGCATATTGCTTTTACAAAAGCATACAGTTTTTTCTAAATTAAGCAAATACCATGTACCAATATGCGGAAAGCAATTGAAGCTGCACATTGCGTTCTATCATACTACTTTCGGTGGCTGGTCGCCTGCTCATGTCTTATACCCAATCGTTGATCAGGTCAAGTGAAGTTGATCAAATACACTCTTTAAACGTGTTGCCGATCTGGAAAGCATTACAACTCTAATTAGTCACATACAAATATTGTTTTCTCATAAATCGAAAAGTAAAATTAGTATATATAAGTAGATTTGATACAAAATGGCATACAAATAATAGAAAATCATGTGTATCCAGATCCTCTATAGTCTAAAGGTGGGGATGTGAACTCGT
>BQNB010022998.1:0-62331 GCA_026074375.1 Tanacetum coccineum | reverse complement strand
AGCTATGTAAAAATTCGAATTTTTCAAGTATTTCTAAAAAATAAAATGTGCAATATTTAAAATTCGTAATTCTTTTATAAACCTGCATAAACCTACAATTATGTCATTA
Source organism: Tanacetum coccineum (assembly GCA_026074375.1). NCBI lineage: Eukaryota > Viridiplantae > Streptophyta > Magnoliopsida > Asterales > Asteraceae > Tanacetum > Tanacetum coccineum. The sequence goes on along the minus strand of BQNB010022998.1, from coordinate 62,222 downwards.
CTCTCATCCTATCTTTACTGCTTTCGTATATCTAAAACCCTAAACTCATGTTGTATATATATCTATCCCGCCGATTTTATGCTTGGTGTAGTTTTCTTTGTCTATGATTACAGGTTATATTTGATGAGAAGAAGCTTGGAAGTTTATAGGAAGTTTCATTTGACGACTCTTGGAGGACGATTTAACCAGTTATCGCATGTTTCTTCTCTATTATTGAGCAAACCAGGGGAGTACTAGTTTCTTTTACTTGTTTTTTCCCTTCATTCGTTTTTATGGGTACTTCTATAGAACATTGGGGACAATGTTCAACTTAAGTGTAGGGGGTAAAATAAGCCTTAGAAACTATTCCTTCATTTGTCATTTGTTTGTTCCTTAAAATGATGGGTAATATATCGAAACATAGCATAAAAATGTAATTTTGACCCAAATTTAAAAATTTTTATGACACATACCGATGAAAACCAAATATTATTAGCATCTCATAAATAGGAATGTATATGACTGGCACAAAAACCCTTAGAATTCTACCCTAAAATGTGAGGTTCGCCTTTAGATCTATAGAAATTCGGGTATCCATTATTGATACCCAAGATAGTTTATACCTTTAGCTTTCTCGAGTTAAGGAGTGAGCAATCATGTGTGTTTATTCTGTCGTTACGGATGTGTATATGTGATTTTGTCGCCTTTTCTGGAGCATTGAGATCGGTATTAAATTATATGAGTATACCGGTAGTATATTAAATTCTAGAACTTGTTTTTGTGATGCATCTCTAGACCACATAGTGAGTATTGGGATTTTCTTGATAAGAGGCATTAGGATTAACCCATGTTTTAAACCTATAATTGTTATGATGGTCACACCGGTCATGTACCTATCTCACACCCTTGCCATGCACTCATTTTTAGTGCAGGATACCCCTAGTACAACCCTCTGAGCCTATCTTTTTCATGGTTCTTGTAATTTTCTAGTTAAGCCAGACTTTTAATGAAGAGCATTGTCACCCTTATACCAATCGTTACACCCAAATCACCTTAGCCTACCTTGTATGTACTCGCTTTTAGTACATTATTATTTTAACCCAAGTTAATTATTTGAGTACACGGTTGCTAAGTCCTTATCCTTGTAAATACAGTTTTGGGACGATTGGGATTCATGGTAGTATTTATTTCACAGAAGAATGAGGAAGAAAAGTTAAATCAATACCCCCATATGTTTGTTAGATGATCTCCATGTTATTTTGATCCACCTCAAATTGGGTTATTAATTAGATTGTAAATAATCGAGTATGTAAAAGTTCAAGTGTATGGGTGTATCTAAAAACCCCCATGATGTATTATATGTTTAAGCAATGGCAGGGCAAAATTATACGAAAAAAATTTTGTATATAAAAAAAGAAAAAATGTATGGGGTGCCATTTGCTTATGTTTATATTAGATTCAAGAAAAGAAAAAAAAGAGATTGATGTAGAGTTGTGTAGAGTTTGTATATCTTCGTCCGAGTCTTGGATTAGCAACCAAACCAGCGTGTATTCTTATAAATAATTAGCTAACCCTTCCACTCCAAATTCACCCAAACTCACCACCCAAATGTATCCCGTTCGTTTCCATTTCCATTATATGTTATCTTACACCTACACCCCACAACCCTTTAAAATACCTCTTAGATAGTAATGAATAATGCTTGCGCCCATCGGTAGAGGTTTGATCCTTTACCAATTCTATGGTAATTTATAGGCTATGACATGTAATGAGTGTTGATTTTCCATTTCCCCATTATGTTATAATATTATACACTCGAGTGAAAGAGAGAATCCCAAACACTTATGTGAGGTGCTAGTGTATGCTTTATGTGCTTTTAATTACAAGGTCTAGAAGGTTGTGTTGTAAAATACTTTTAAAGAGTAGGTTAAATGACCCTCATATTGCTATTGTCTAGGTAGAAAAGCATATTTGCTTGAGGACAAGCAAATCTTAAGTGTAGGGGTATTTGATGAGGTATCATTTTATATACTATTTCGGGGTCATTTAACCCCCTAAATCATGCAAATATGCCTAGATTATATGCTTAATCATTTGTTTTCAGGTTTTTAGCACTTAGATGGCATTTGGAGGAAATACACGTGACTTGGGCTCATTTGGAGAAGAAACGAACAAGATTACGGACTTGCACCAAGATTCACCAAGAAGTATTATTCTCAGAGCGTAGAGACGGTGTCGCAAGCATAAAGCAACGCCGTCGTGATTTATCTGGTAACGATGTCTGGATATTGGCGACGGCGTCACAACGTAGCCGACTTAAAGTGAATCTAGAACCATCTACGTGGTGACGGTTTTAGGAGCATAAAGTGACGTCGTCGCGTCGATATGCCTATATATACAAAACTATTTTTAGGGTTTTAGTGTGTAACTTTTGGGGATAACTTTATATAACTTAGGGAGACGAACCCTAGTCCTTGTAACAGCTTTATAGGTGGTATTTAGGGCCTCAAAACCCTATTGTACTACCATGGATCCATGTTTTAATTGAAGTAAGGTTATTTATCATTAGTCATTCAATATGTCCATGTGTTGTGTGATTGATTTATCTTCCTACTTCCTTTATAACATGCGAGGCTAAACCCTCCTTTGTATTCAATTATGATTATGTGAAAGTCAGATTGTAGATCCTTTTATTGTTGCTTCTTGTTGATGAATGTGCGCGTTAGGCCTTAGAAAACCAGCTTTTGTCTGTATCGTTGTTGACACATCTAAGGAAACGCAAATGCGTAGAAAGGATATCATAGGGTAACAGTCTTTATACTACCTTACCCCTTATATGGTTGATCCCTCTTAAGATATTTCACACGCATTTAATATACTCTTAGGGGCCTTGTAATAGTCTTTATACTACCTTACTTGTGCTTTGCCTTAACGGAATATTAAATAGACGACGAATTCGTGTAATTCGTTCATAACTTAGGAAATACTTACACATTACATCACAAGTGTGACAAGGCAACAGGATTAGGAGAAACAATCTGATAAGTAATGCATGATTAAGTAAATACATTTAATTATCATAAAGTTATTACCAGTAGATTAGATATTAGTTTAGTTATTAGTTAAACAAACCAACCTCTCAAACTATAGATTTACTTGCTTTCCTATAAATATAAAAACACAAAAAGAATCTTCTCCCAACCACTAGAATTCTGTTATACCATGATCAAGCCTTCCCAACCTATTCCCCTAGAGAACGATAACAACCCCCGAGTCTTGCCTATACTACTACTACAATGGTTAGGTACTCTGCCTGGGGAGTTGTAAAACTTCTTGTTGAAGTCCTACGACGACCGCATCATAGTTGTTTGTGCAAATATTAGTGGTGTGGTGTAGTCTTTGTTGCACCATAATTGTTTTTGCTTGGCCATGATCACGGGTGCTATAACCTATGTTTTTGCCTTGGCATCCCTTGTTTTTGCGCTTAGATCGTTAGCCAATCTGACGCAGCTTTATTTTGGTGTTAAAAATCATTGTGGTGCGTTGTTATTTGGGACACTAGGTGTTGTAAGCTTTGTTTTATTTGGCTCTATCAAAATGGAATTATTTTTGGTCACGGTGTGATTAGGATGTCGTGTTATGTTCTAAATTTATCTGTATTATCTGTTTATTATTTGTTGTCGCAACACTAGATTTCATAAATGTTTTTGTGCCATAAAAAAATTCATAGGTTGTATGCCCCGTATTTTGTTTATCAGTGATGATGCTTTGGGTTTGTTGTATTGCAACAAGAGATGGATGCACATCTAAGGCCAATCTATGATCGTACCTGAATAGCATTAGCAACCGGAAAGCCCACCAAGAAAACAAACGACAACCGTTAACTTCTGTTAGACCTAGTTTTATGTAAAGTAATGGTCATTAATATTCCTGAACCTTGTACTAGTCTAGTTAATGTTCCCAGGAATTCTATAAGCTAATTGGGCCTAGTTACAGGCTTTAAAGCCCATTAGATATCAGGCCCGGCCTTGGAAGCCCACTTAAACCCAAGGCTGGCCCATGTACTCAACTATATAAAGCCCTCTTCTCATGTGGAGAGGGTGTTGCTCATTTTACTTTCATTTTAATGTGTAGCCATTTTTTCTTTGTTATTTTCTCTCTCTAAAATAACTCTCTCTCTAGATTGCTAGTAATTCGTGTATGTGTGTGTGTGATTGATATGTCTAACATGTGGTATTAAGAGCTCATGGTTTCTTAGTATTCTTGGTTTTGCTTATCTAGTTTTGTTTGCTTAATTTCGTCCTTATTTTTTTCCCGTAAGCTCACGGCTCACTTTGGCCTTAAGCTTCTTGGTATTAAGTCTTGTACTTTCTTGATTAATCTAGCGTATAGCTTATTAGGGTAAGAAGTTACGACTTATTTCTCTTTGGTAAAGTGCTTATCTATAGCTTTACACTCACGAGTTCTTTTTCCTTGTTGTTATTTGTTTACTTTCACTTACTTGATTTGTTCAAGCCTTGAACTTTCCTAGTCATAACCGGTTTTAGCTCATCTCCTTCATCCCTTATAGCTTACTAGGGTTGGTCTTTGCTTATTCGAGCCCTGCATTGCTTATTTTTAATTTTGTGCTAATCTTGATGGCGGTTTGAGATGGACTAGTACACGTTTTTGTTTATTAGCCGGTTTCTAGCATACAAACAAAGTTAGTACGCATAGAGGTTTAAGAGGTGGTCCAAAGTGTACTATATTTTAACTTCTATCGCAGCGGTTTGACTTAAATTGATGGTGGTTTGAGTTTTTCTTTTTTGGCAACGGTTTACAACATACCTTGTGGCGGTTTACTTACAGGTTATAGCGGTTTAATTATTTCATGGTCTCCCCTAAACGAAACTCTATCCAAATTTATATATGGCAGCGATTTGGTGAGCTATATGTAGCAGTTTGATAAAGTTCTTAAGCCAATGGTTTGTCTATTTTGTGTTGGCAGCGGTTTATTAAATTTACCATGCCAGCGGTTTGAGTAGGTTTAATTGCTAGCGGTTTGGCAACTTTTACTGGTAGCGGTTTAGGTCATAGTTTGTAGCGGTTTGGTTAAACTATATAGGTAGCGGTTTGATCAAGGATCTTTGCCAGTGGTTTGACATAACTCGTAGCGGTTTACCAACTGTACTTTGGTAGCGGTTTGTCAAGTAACACCTGCCAGCGGTTTGCTACTATTATTAGTGGCAGTTTTCTATTATTCTTAGTAGCGGTTTTCTAAGATTTCAAAGCCAGCGATTTGTTAATTATTGGTGGCGGTTTGGTGTATACTTGGCAGCGGTTTTACTGAGAATTCTTGGCAGAGGTTTGCTAAATTCTTGGCAGAGGTTTGGAAAAACTCAATACATTAACAAACCTTTGTGACTCACAAACTTGGACCACTATCTATCAAGGACTTACAACTTATACTTAGACTGAACAAATAATTACCTTTACAACAACAAACCCTAACAACAAACAATCATTATTCATGGTTTCTTCTTGACTTTGTAACATCCCGTAAAAGTTCAATCTTTTCTCGCTTTAAGTCATAGATTTGTAAAATCCTGTGAATTCCCAAGGACTTTAATCAAAAGCAAATCAAAAACACTAATTACTAAATCGATCCTATCTTATCATTTCACATCACTTCAGAGATGTCGACTCAACAATACATTTATGCAGCCGGTTTCGAAAATTGTCCTCCTATGCTTAACAAAGAGAACTATATTCCATGGTCATCACGTCTTCTTCGTTATGCTAAGAGCAGACCAAATGGAAAGTTAATCTACAATTCCATTATGAATGGTCTATATGTTAGACGAATGATTCCTGAACCAGGTGATGCATCTTGTGAAGTTCTTGTTCTAGAAAAGTTCCATAAACAAACTAATGATGAACTCACGAAAGCAGAAATTAAACAGATGGAAGCTGATGATCAAGCAATTCAGACCATACTTCTTGGTCTTCCTGAAGACATCTATGCTGCTGTTGACAGTTGTAAGGCTGCTCAGGAAATATGGTTACATGTTCAACAAATGATGAAAGGTTCTGATATTGGAATTCAAGAGAAGAAGGCTAAGTTGTTTAATGAATGGGAAAGGTTTAATTCCACTGAGGGGGAATCGATGTAGTCTTACTATCATCGTTTCTCAAAGTTGATGAATGATTTCAAAAGAAACAAACATTTTCCAGAAAAGATTGCTAGCAATCTCAAGTTCCTAAACAACTTACAACCAGAATGGAGTCGACATGTTATCATTATTCATCAAACAAAGGACTTGCATATAGTAGACTATACTCAGTTGTATGATTTCTTGAAATACAATCAATAGGAGGTAGATGATCTTTGAGCAGAACGACTTGCAAAAATACAAGATCCTTTAGCATTCATGGCAAATTCCAACAATCCTTTTAATTATCCAGTGTTTCACCCAGATCTACCATCATCAAGTACCTTCATACAACAACCACAACCCAACAACAACTATAACTCACAACCATCATTCAACCAGAACTACATGCAACAACCAATGCCAAATCCCGAAGACATTACAGACCCCACAACTGCAATAAACATGGCACTTGTTCTAATGGCTAAGGCATTCAAACTAAATTACTCAACACTAACCAACAACAACCAGTGAAATTTCATCAAACCCTCATAATAGGCATATTGCTCAGTCGGGTATGAATTTGAGTCAAGATAATCAGATGCAGATGGTTGGAGGAAATGGAGGGAATTAGTTTAGACAGTATGTTGGGCAGAATGTCGAGAATCAGGTTGTTCAAAATGCAGTTCAAAATCCGAGTGTTTAGAATGTTAAAAATCAGAATGGGCTAATTGTTGTTCCAGGAATTGCTAATCAGAATCGGAATGGTAATGTTGTAGCAGCACGGGCCGAGGGTAATGCAAATGGGAATAATGGTAATCAGATAAGGTGTTACAACTGCAGAGGATTGGGTCATCTTGCTAGGAATTAGACAGTCAGACCACGGAGAAGGGATGTTGTTTATCTTCAAACTCAGTTCCAGATTGCTCAAAAGGAAGAAGCAATAATCCAACTTCAAGCTGAAGATTTTGATTTGATGGTTGATGTAGCGGATCTTGATGAGATTGAGGAAGTCAATGGAAACTGCATTTTGATGGCCAATTTGCAGCAACCATCGACATCGGGTACTCAGAGTGACAAAGCTCTCGTCTATAACTCAAGCGGGTCAGCTGAGGTACATCTCTCTAGAAATTGTTATGATAATGATGTATTCAATATGTTTACTCAAGAGGAGCAGTATACTAAGCTACTCGAGCCCATTCCTGTACCACACTGATGCCATCAAATAACGTCACTTTATTGTATCATTTATCCCATCTGTTTTGCCCACTTTTAATTATTGCATTATTTGGTACTTAATTGCTTTAAAGTTGATAAATGCAGTAATTCAGGGGTGTTTTGTAAAGACAAGCTAAAAGGCGCATAATTTAGAGCCAAAACGAAGATATTTGAAGATTGCTGAAATTTCACCAATGCGCCGTATCCAACTAAAGATATACGGCGTATCCGCGCCAAGACTTCACAAGAAAACGCGTTTGACCAATTCCCAATACGGCGTATCCATGCTGTCTACATTACAGCACGTATCCATAAAATAAATATTCGATGATACAGTAACTATTCATGTGTAAATTGGGAATGATTATCACTGATTGATTTAAACGTAGGCGCACTCCAAGGGAATCCAGTCCCATACGCCATATTCGACTTGCGATAGGCGTATCGAGTCTTTTCCGACACTATAAATAGAAGACTTCAAAAATGAGTTTTCAGTGTGCAACTCATTCATATTCTTTATACCATACTCATTAAAGATAAATTTTAGAAGAGAAGATCAACCACCAAGGTCAAGCATTGATCACAACTCCATAGAAGACATCATGTAATTTTTACTCTTTTATTCATTCGATTTTAATTGTTTGATTACGCTTGTATAATTATAATGGTTGTGTAGCCATCTTAATGAAAGTTCAATATTTGGTTTGTTTTAAAATCGATTTCTTAATTGTGTTGATTGGTATAATTATGTTTTGTGTTTGATTATGTTGACCTATCATTCAACTGGATCTAGTGATACAGACCAAGTAATCTAGATACCGGGATAACTCTCCATATCGTGTTTCATATTACTGGACCAATAGGAATCAACAAAATGTTTTGTCTGAGATGCCTTTAAATTCTGAGCTTAGTTGGACCGGTATGTGACCATTTTTGTTTCAATCATCATTGCTCTAATTGACTGAAAGATTTGGAATAATGTTTTATTTTGTACGACTAACCAGTATATAATAAACACGTCAAACAATAAGTGGGTATTAGTCTCGTTGGGGCTAGGGTTTTTTTCCTAATCTCGGTTTGAGGACAATACTTTTCTATCAAGAGTCTTTTAAATTCAGACCAGGTGATCTTATAGGCTTCTTCTATTCCAATAGACTGGGTAAATGAATTCCACCAGAACAAAGCTTCCTTAGTGAGGGTACTAACAGCAAATCTCACTTTGTTCTTCTCGGCACATTTGCTACGAGAAAATATCGATTCAGTCCGTTTAAACCAGCGAATGAGACCAACAGCTCCGTCCGTACCATTGAAGTAGAAAAGTTGGTAACTTGTAAACTTCTCGTAAGCGCATTTCCTTGCTACAGAAGTTTTTCTTGGTTTAGAGTTGGGATTGTTTGTACTTGCCATCATTGCAGCTTGTGCTTCCAGAACTGTGGCAATACTATGAGCAACTAGTTTCTCGATGGTAGCATGAGTCAGGACTGGTGCTTCAGATGTTGACATCCTTTTGGGAGGCATTAACATAAGATAACACGTAATAAGAATCCATATAATGATAGTCATATCACAAGTCATTGTATAAAAATTAAAAATTTCATACTTAGTGATATTGAATATCATTGTGTGAATTTTGAAGCAAGTTCTAACAAGAAATGCATATTTCTTGATATTACATTGTAGAAGTTTTGGAATTTAAGATTTTCAGATATGAACGTTCAAACAAGCATTTGACTTATTAGATTCCTTGGGATTAGTTCACTTCTCAGTGGTCGTAGTATGATTTATAATGAGTTATCTAACTCTGCATAGATAAACTCATTGAAGGGATAATCGGGTGGTGGCCTAGTTAATTGATGATGAAGACGGAGATAACAAGAAATGACATATATGATATTGAAACGGTAAGGTAAAATGGAATTTCAACTTTATTTATAGATAACTTATCTTACATAACCTAAGATCTGACAGGTGTTGCTACTTATACTACGTGTCCTTAGATAAAAAGCGATAAAGATAAGGTTTCGATCTAGTAGTCTTGAAGTTTATGAAGTGTGTTCCATAAGATTCTTCATATATAGTTGATGGCGATCTTGGATATCCTCAAGGGTCATTTAAAGTTCTTCTAAGTAATTTGAAATATCTTCGACTTGTTCCTCGTGATGTTTTAGATGCATCTTAATTGAGCATTTTCCTATATCAAATACCTGAGGTAGGGTAGAAGTATAAACTAAGAGAGATGGTGATACCAAATCATAAGTTTGATTCTGGGATGAATTAGATAAACGGTAGTTAATGGAAGAATATGAGAAAACAAATTTGCTTCCTTAATGGTATGAGTTTCTTCAGGAACTAAAGAAATATCAGGATCAAATAGTAGTGAGATGGTGGTAATAATAATAACAGAGTAGTCAAATATCTTGTGGATTAATAATGATCGTAGGTATGAAATAGGTAATTTCTTAGCATAAAATGCTTGTACGTTCCTCAAATAAGGATTATTGTAGAAAGGTGAGAATACTTGTTGGATCATATTATCTTTAGAGTCTTTCCAAAAGTTAACAAGAACCTGCTTTCCGAATGAAGCTGGGTAAATAATCCGATGAGACCGAAGTAATAGTTAAGAATATCATAAAGGAAAAAAAGCAACCACAAGAGTCGAAGTAGGGTGGTTGGGAGAAAGACAGTCGTTCTGTAACAACCCAGTTGTAAATAACATAAGATATTTATGATATGAATAAAATATAATAGATATGTATCTTTACAAACTTGTTCCTGAATGTAGTAAGGCATGGAAGGACTTTGATGGCTGAAAAAGAAATGTGGTTATAGTTAAAGGTTTATTTTTTTTAACCTTGTTCTTTATAACCATAGGGCGTTGTAACCAAATCTGTAACACTTCTCCCCATTTTTAACAAAAATAAGCATCGGAAGCAAACTGGGTTATTACTTCATGGAAACAACAATCATAATCATAAGGAAACCACCCAAAAGAGACGTTTATTCAAAAGATTTTTATCATTCATTCAAATAAGAGTTTTCAAAGGCAGTGATCCCAAAATCTAGCTTACATACATTTGAATAGAATAACAAGTTTAGCCATCTTCAAGTCCATGCTACTCCGTGCCGTATATTGCTCAATAACCTGAGATAAACATACTAAAAAGTCAACACAAAGGTTGAGTGAAATCCATAGGTTTAAGTAATATAATTTGAATGGCAAAATGCAAAAAAAAAAAAAAAATATTTAGGGTTACGTATGATCACACACCCGATATTGAAAAATAATTTATTATTGCCATTCAGCCCCATGAAATCCGAAGCCTTAGGTATGGGTGATACATTATAGCCGCCCTCGGGACCTTTTTTGCCAAAATACCCGTGTGATTTCTAATGATGTGCGATTGGTTACACGTAACTGGGTACACCAACGGGGAGTCCAGCCCAAATAGATCTATTCACATCATTCGCGCTTACTACGGAGAGTAATTAACAGTTCATGATTATAGAGACTTAAAGGCAAAGCAGTTACTTAGGCAATAGTAAATTGAAATAGCATACAAAAATAATTGCATTCATGTTTATAGCATGTATCCCCCTTGCGGGTTTATAAAACATTTGAAATATTGAAATGCGAGGCTATGAACTCACCTGAACAGTTATAGGGAAATTGATAGCTAATGTATATGAAATGATTGTAACGGCTTTAACACGGGCAACATGATTAATATATATAAAGTCTTAGTTTGATTAAATATATAAGTTTTTGGATATTGATGTTGATTTTGATATAAAAATTATCATAACACCGTTCGGGCCATCATAGTTCAGAAGTCATTCAGTAAACATTTGTGGAGCTAGAGCACTTTAAATTGTAAACCCAACAACTCAGACAGAACGTAATACCAAGATGAAACTTCTTAATATGAAGCTCCCTAGTATTGTGGTATGATATAGATCCGGGACATGATTTTTGAAAACACCATTAATATGAGATGAATAGATAAAATTGAAATAAACATAAGTAGTTTTAAGCATTTTATTCAATATCTGGAGATGTTAAGCATGAGGAGCGTTAATTAAAGTTATGTCTGGTAAGGTTTTGAATGTGTTTTTATACTTTTTCAAAATGTTACATTTTAGACCCTAGGGTTCTGGGAAATTGCAAATAGACCCCTGAGGTTTGCACTTTTATGACTTTGGTCTTTCAACTTTAAAAGATATACCAAGTAAACCTTAGACTTTGGAAAGTGACATAATAGACCCCTATAGTTAAAACTTTGATAAAATGACATATTCAGCCCCTTTAGTTATAAGTTTCAGAAAGTTACGATATAGACCCCTTGCATGGATTATAATTACAAAACATGTCCAAATTGCCATGCAAGCTTATTTTAACATTTCAAAAGATATTTATAAGTTATAATAAACTAAAATATGAAGATTTAACACAACGCAAGTTTAAATTAACGATTCGTTAAGCTAGGAAGTAAAACGGGTCAAATTAGGGTTTTAAAATGAAAACGCGCGGGTTTTAAGTTCAAATTCTTTCATGACTTATCAAAAAACTTATTTTAACATTATAATAGCTTATTAGGATTGATTATAACAAAAGTTTACAAGTTTAACCCATAGTTTAAGTAAAAACATGAAATTAGGGTTTCGGGTGTACGGTTTTGGATCAAAATGGAAAATGAGCATGAATTGAGTTATGAAACTTTAACAAGAGTATATTTAGGATCATATGAACATTATAAGGGTGTAGTAGCAGAAGTAGAACATTCAAAACCTGGGTTTGAGCTTCAAGGATCAAAAATGGTGGAAATGGGTCGTTTCGGGTAGTATTTCCACTCGTACGCCTTGTATCTTCACTCCGGGGCTTCAATTCTTCAGGGCTTCACTTCTTGAACTTCTTTAATGATCCTAGGATCATAAGGGAGCAAAGGGATTCTGCCTATAAGGGTTATAGAGGAAGAGGTGTGGTGCAAGTTAGAATGAGCTATCTAAGGTCCTATTTATAGTAGTTTGAAGGCAAAGGAGTTAAGGAACACTTAGGATCTGTTCATGGACATGTGGAGGGTCTAGTAGGTGATGTGTGGGAGCTATGGTGTAGTTTTAAGGCTAGGATCAAAATAGATTATGGAGGTTGACACCTCCTAATGTGGCTCCTAATCTTGCCAAACAAGAGCTGAATTAAGTAAAAAGAAGGGCCATGTGCCTTCATTTTTAACCAAGAAAGGGTATAAAGCATGTGTGGAAAGCCTTGAGGGATTCTATATAGTTCACATAAGAGTTTTGCACTTGGAATAGTTTAAAATGCGTCAAAATTGATGGTGAAGGGGTTCGGGCTGTTTTGGGGTTCGACTAGGGTTTCACAAGTTTTCAAGCTTTTATTTCGTGTATAAATGATTAAGGATTGTTAATACATGTTCCCAAGGTCTGATATAAGAAGTATTAATAAGGATTAGTAATTGGTTTAGGTTAAAACGGGTTAGAATTGAAGAAATGGGGTCACGGGTCCAACTAGGGCTCGTTTAGGGTTTTCTTGACTTTCTTGGTTTATATTTTGCATACTCTTGATTAGAAATGATGGAATACAGATCCTAGAGCTTAAATAAAAAAAAAGGTAATATCAATGAAGTTTTGATCGTGGTTTTAAGTTAAAATTAAAAATGGGTCTGAAATTGAAAGAATAAGACCGAGCACTTGGAATAGGCTTCCATATAAGGCTTATAATAGGGTTTTCTACTTTGTAATTCTCGTACATTATTGAAGCATAAGGATGATTAAAGGATTGATAAAAGTTTTTGTAAAACTCATTTTCTTCTAGGTTTACAATGACTCTGTTGTTTAACTGAGAATGAGATGGTCTGAAAATAGAAAACAAGGTCAAAATCACAAGTTCGGCTCACAATTTAGTTTCATTCCTTTCTTTCTGGATTCGTTTCTTGTATAATTGAAGTAGAATGATGAAATGATAATGGATTATGATTGATAATGTTGTAATTTATGTTATTATAACTTATTTAAGCATTGGTTTAAGTTTACAATTGATAAAAATGAAGAAACGAGTCATGGTTTGGAACTAGCTCAGTTTTAGGGTTTAAGGTTTTGTATTAGGGTTTTGTGTGTAAAAAGATGTATGAAAGCGTATGAATAGAATAATTAGGGTTTACACATTGTATATTAAGTGTAGTAGCTTGCACATAAGTGATGGTGAAGAAATTAAAATGAAAATGGAGGTAAAACAGCTATTTTAGAGATCATGCTTAATGACTTGTACATTAAGCTTTTAGAGACTTGTACTTTGACTTGAAGAGTTTATATATTTCAAATGAGATGTTATATTACTTGTGCATATACTTTAGTAGCTTGTGCATTCACTTTAGATGTTAATCTTCCATAAAATTAGGGTTTAGAGATACCCGATAATGGTTTAAAGCCTGTTTTGATATAATATTGTTATTGATACCTCATATGAGGAATGTACTTTGTAATAATGATATTGTGATATTGACTTGATATATTATGATGATTGCTTGACATATATGAAGACAGGATTGCCATATGTAGGTTGCCTGAGCCCGTTAACTTAAGTTGAATGCATGATATATTGCATATTGAAGATAATTGGCAAAGTAATGTAATGTAATAAAGCGAAAAATTTCCCTGAAAAAGGTGAGTTTCATATATAACTAATAGATTGTACATCATCTAACTTAATAGATGGATATATACATTTATGAAAATTGCGGGTTGTTATATTCATTTTCCTAATCAAGAGTTTGTATGTGCCATTTGGCATCCCGTTCGACCCCAAATTGTTTTACAAGGATGGGATTAAATTGGCAAAGGTCAAACTTAAAGACCAACTGAAATAAAAGTGCTTCCCAGGAGACAACCCGGTCATTTTAATTGTTTGTCGCATTTTAATTGTTTGTTGCATGGGTCTGTCTTCCCAGACACTCTATACAGCGTATCGAACCCCTCTAGATACAGCGTTTAGACGTGTCTGGACGTTGTCAGTTTTAAAACTTAATATTTAATTTTTAGTAATTTAATTGTTTTTACAGGAACCATACGGCGTATCCTAGGGTTTAGGATACGGCATATTGATCCATGTACAGTTGTGTGTTTAATTGCTTTCTTGTACCATTGTAGCGAGAAAGAAATTACACTTGTCTTCTAATCTTTTATGCAAGACCTTGCTGAAACTATGATATGGTATAATCTGAAAAATACATGTGTTGAACTTATTCGGGCATTCTGAAGCCCTAGTCAACACACTTTTTGCTCAAGAACTCATCTCGGAGAATTATCACGAACAAAACATCAGGGAGTTTTCCGTTCTAATTTTATTTTCCCTAATTATTTTATTTTTTTATCTATACAACAAGGACGTTGTATAATTTAAGTGGGGGGTGGAGAATTAGAACGTACTTGTCTTCTTTTTTACTAAATAACTGCTACGTGCTTAAAAGTGCTTAAAAATAGGCCAAATTTAAAAAAAAATTAGCATGACTTTTATAAAAATCACTAGTTACATTACCTAGCGCACTATAACCCTTGATACATATTGTGAGCATTAAGCCTATTCCATTTCCAATTGTTTACCTAAAAATTACACAAAATTATGAGTGTGTCGGTGATATAGTGGACTTTAGAACTTGACCTGGTATATCACTCGAGACCGCAATGATGAGTACTATGGATTTAGATGGAGGAACATGTTCAACTGATAAATTTCTAGGATTAAACCAAATAGCCTACATTTCGTAAAATTAACTAACTATACTGGTTAGTTAATCCATGTAACGCCTTTTAATACTCTCATTTTAGAAGTAGGTTTCCCCCTAGAATAACTGTTGGAGCCGATTCCTTTCTTTTTCTACACCATATTATATGTTTCGTTACACCTTTGCACTTTAGCCTACCGTGTAGATTAAGCCTATTTTAATCAATGTTGCTAGTTGCTTTCGTGTAAAGTTTTGTATTTCCAGTGTCAAAGTGAAATTTTTCTATCTCTGTAATGGTCGGGAAATTGCACAATGCAATGGGAAAAATATGTAGCTTGTAAGTTTCGCTACTTTCAACAATTATGAATCATGTCTGAAGAAGAAGTGTTACAAGGAAAAGATTATCCGGATGAATTATGATAGTGAATAACTTTGTCATAAAAACCTGAGATGTATGATGTATTGCAAAAAAATGGAAAAGGAGAAAAAGCAAAAAAGAGAAGGAAGAAAAATACTCGGTTCAAAAGAAGTTTATACCAAAGGAATCACTTTGAAGGATCGATTATTCGTTGATACGTTACAAAAATCAATTATGTAAAGTCTTGTAAAAAGTGGTCGATATCACCACTTATTCTGTAAAAGTATGTAAAGAGCGGGATGTAAGGGAAGTTGACCGTTATGGGAACTTCCAACTTAGATAGTCTTTGTTCCTTTTAATGAATCGATGGGTGGCGAGGCGTTTGTCTATATGTTCGAGTCTTTGTCATGGAACGGTCGGGGGAAAGTTACTAGCAACCGTACCTTATTTGTTGGCTTAATCATTTGTTTCGGTAAATTTGTCTAACACATACCATTTACTTCCCTTTCCTAGTGCAACTAACGCTTAATGTCTACTCGAACGAGGACTTGTTCGAGCATGCATGTCTATTCCGTCGTTACGGTCATGTATGCATGTATCAGCTGCCTTATTGGATGACAACTTTCGATGAAAGTTAGAAGCTCCCTACCCTATATCGTTCTTCACCCTAACCGCTGGTTAAACACGAACGGGGATGTGTTTGGATTGTATATGTCTATTCCGTTGTTACGGCCGTGTATGTACGATATAGCTGCCTTGTTGGTGTGGTACTTATGGTAAAAGACTGTTGAATGATCAACCGTAAGCCTTCTTAACCCAATTTAGCTTTTGACTTGTTCTTCCTCAGCTTTAGCGGTGGAGATGTGTATCCTTACCAAGCCTATGATACGAAACTCATCACGACCGAGTAATTGAGCGTACCAATTAAATGTTGCACCCTATATTAGTTGAGTGATCTGAGTGTTTTCATTTCCATATTTCGTGAGGAGGGGCTTGTTATGTTAAAAAAAAACAGGTGATTAGTACCAAAACGATGCTAAACAGAAAAAACCTCAACTTTGGTTGGGAGCAACCACACATTTTCATAAACTAAAACTTTTTCTAAAGTCTACTTGAGAACAAGTAGGATTCAAGTGGGGGGATATTTGATGACATTAAATAACATCACTTTATTGTATCATTTATACCATCTATTTTGCCCACTTTTATTTAATTATTGCATTATTTGGTACTTAATTGCTTTAAGGTTGATGAATGCAGTAATTCAGGAGTGTTTTATGAAGACAAGCTAAAAGGCGCATAATTTAGAGCCAAAACGAAGATATTTGAAGATTGCTGAAATTTCACCAATACGCCGTATCCAACTAAAGAGATACAACGTATCCGTGCCAAGACTTCACAAGAAACCGCGTTTGACCAATTCCCAATACAGTGTATCCATGCTGTCTACATACGCCGTATCCATGAAGATAACTATTCGAAGATATAGTAAATCAAGTAAATTGGGAATGATATCACTGATTGATTTAAACATAGCGCGCAATCCAAGGAATCCAGCCTAATACACTGTATCGACCTTGTTAGATACGGCGTATCGAGTTTTTTCAGACACTTTAAATAGAAGACTCAAAAACGAGTTTTCAGTGTGCAATATCATATTCTTTATACCATACTCATTAAAGATGAATTTTAGAAGAGAAGATCAGCCACCGAGTTCAAGCATTGATCATGACTCCATAGAAGACATCGTGTAATTTTTACTCTCTTAATCGTTCGATTTTAATTGTTTGATTACGCTTGTATAATTAACAATGGTTTGTAGGCTTAATTACCCTCACGGTATTAACAACTTATAAGTTCAATGTTTGGTTTGTTTTAAGAAATCGATTTTTTAATTTATGCATTATTGTTTAATTAAGTTTATCACCTTAAACTTTGTTTATGTGTTTGAATATGCGACTGAATCATTCAACTGGATCCTAGTGATACGACAAGTAATCTAGATACCGGGATAGCTCTCCATATCATGTTTCATATTACTAGACCAATAGGATCACAAATAAATTTCTGTCTTTGTCTTTAAATTATGAGCTTAGTTGGACCAGTAGGTGACCCTTATGTTTCATGCAATCATAAAGCTCTTAATTGACTGAATAAAGATTGGAATAGTGACTATCAAATATAAAAAACACCGGGCAAAGCAGATAAGTGGGTAACAGTCCCGTTGGAGCTAATGGTTTTAACAGGAACACCACTTACACTGCTTTAATTCTCTAAAGATGAGATAAATTAAACAAACAGGATGTTTTATGCGGATGCGTTAATTGTGACAGGATTAAACGTGTCTAGGTCTTAGGATGATGTCCCGTCTAAGTCTTAAGAATGATATGCCGCTTCGAGATAAGTAAATCATTGCACTAAAACAAACAAACCATGCATTGAACCCAGTATTAATATGGCTCCTAATACAGTTTTCTATCATATTGGATTGTACTCGAAGTTCTATCTCTAATATTCTTCTTTTGGTGTTTATTTTTAATTTCGTTAGATATTTGTTTCCACCAAACCACCTTGCCAGTCTCTCAGGCTGAAAACCTCCATATCATTTAAGACAACATATATAGCATTAGGTTTAACCAAGTAAAATAGACTAATTTAAAAATGCTGAAAGAATATATAATAATGTTCCCCCTCTTATAGTGATTTAAATTTAACACCCTACTTACCGTGAACACCATCTTGACCGGGTACATACTGCTCGTTAAAGTGTTGTTTTTAGGTTTGTGCAGCAAAATATAAATTTAAAACCAGAATAATCAAATAACTTGACCCTAACAGACAAACATCACATACCAAGTACAACGATAATGATAAGTAATGGTTATTTCTACGGTTTCTTTTTCTAGTGTGGAACAATGTGGGGGAACAGTAGAACACATTCTGTATCTGTTGAGTGAAACAAGCGTACGTACCATGAATCAATATTATTATAATTTAGCTGCTGAACTTAAGAAAGTCAATTCGATCAATCGCAAAATGAAAGAAACAAATGTTGAATTGACCACTGAGCTTGCTAGATATAAAAATCAAGTAAAGTGTTTTGAAATTAGTCAAGAAAAATATGACAAACTTGAAAGGTGTTATCAAAAGTCTGTTTATCAAGAGCAGTGTCTTACTAAAAAAATAAATGCACTTCACTTAAGTTCAGGTAAACAAATAATGGCTTTGAATGAGGAAATTTCAAATTTAAATAACCAGCTTTCAAAGGAAAAGTCAACCATCTCTTCTTTTCAAGAAGAAAAGAAAATGTTGAAGTCTGATTTCAAAATACGCGAAGACGAGCTTCTTGATAAACAAATCCAACTTGAGAATAAGATAAAGGAATTAGATAATATTTTGGTTAAAACAGGCCAATCGATTCAAACGATGCACATGCTTTCACCTAATCCAGACTCGTTTTACCACACCGAACAAAAAATGGCTATGGGTTATCAAAATCCTTTTTATCTCAAGCAAGCTTAGCAGAAACAACAGAGTTTGTGTAATGGAAAAGTTCTATTAGAAAAGCATGATCCTCCTGTTGTGTATGATTCGAAGGAGACACTGGAACTTGCTCAAGAGAGTTTCTTAAAAATGAAACAATTGAACAAAGAAATAAAACCAGCAAATTATACAAAGATTAATCATCTTTCGGGGGTTTTTGTTTCTCAACGGCCAAGTCACGGTGAAGAGTTGTATCTTTCAAATACTTTCAAAAACGGGCCAATGTTTCGTCTAAAATCAATTTCTAATAACCAAATAGAAGAGTTTTCGGATGAGTAACTTCACAACCAAGTGTTGCACTGAAAAATTCTAAAATGAGTGTCAAAAGCATCATTAAGACTCTCAAAAACGTGTTGTCAAACAAAAAAAGACTCAGATATAAATAATTGGACGTCTTCGGGGGGGGGGGGGGGGGGGGGGGGGGGGGGGGGGGGGGGGGGGCCCCGCCCCCCCCCCCATATATATACCCCGGGGGGGGTGGGGGCACCCAAAAGGGAACACAAGAACACAACCTGTTCACCAAGAGATCACAAAGTTGTAAAAGATGAAATTTTCTTTTCCCTATAATAACCAAGTTGTATGCTAGAGTGCAGAAATTTTCAAAATACAATTTTTTGAAAGAATAGCCAAATTTTTTGAGACCTGTCAAATCTCTGCCAAATAAGCTGATTAATCCTTGCTAAGCAGCAAGGCTTGAATTGGAAATTGAGCGTCTCTTGAATGAGCTGTTGTCCAGATTAACACCGTCAGAAATGGAAGAATTGTCCACTCAACTACAAGAACTTTCTGACAAAGGATTTATAAGACCAAGTTCTTCACCCTGGGGAGCTCCAATTTTGTTTGTCAAAAAGAAAGACGGCTCTTTTCGGATGTGTATCGACTGCCGTGAACTTAACAAGCTTACTGTAAAGAATCGATACCCACTTCCGAAAATCGACGACTTTTTTGATCAGTTACAAGGATCAAGTGTGTACTCGAAGATCGACTTGAGGTCTGGTTATCACCAACTCAGAGTTCGTGACGAGGATATCCCAAAGACGGCGTTTAGGACTTGCTATGGTCACTACGAGTTCCAAGCGATGCCTTTCGGGTTGACTAACGTGTCGACAGTATTCACGGAATTGATGAACCGGGTATGCAGACCATACTTAGATAAATTTGAGATCGTGTTCATCGATGATATCTTGATCTACTCGAAGACCAAGGAAGAACATGATGCACATCTTAGGCTAATTTTAGAGTTGCTCAAGAAGGAAGAATTGTATGCCAAGTTCTCGAAGTGCGACTTTTGGCTGTCGAAGGTACAATTTCTTGGACACGTGATTGATAGTGAAAGCATTCACATTGATCCTGCGATGATTGAGTTAATCAAGGATTGGGAATCACCCAAGACTCCAACAGAAATTCGCCAATTTCTAGGTCTTGCCGGTACTACCGACGATTTATCAAAGGTTTCTTCAAGATTGCCAAGCCTATGACGAAGCTGACTCAGAAAAGTGTAGAGTTCAATTGGGGTGAAAAGGAGGAAACTGCTTTCCAGACATTGAAGCAAAAGTTGTGTAGTGCACCGATTTTATCATTGCCCGAAGGAAGTGAAAACTTCGTAGTATATTGTGATGCTTCTCACAAGGGATTAGGCACAATGTTGATGCAGAAGGAGAAAGTAATAGCTTATGCATCCCGTCAACTCAAAATCCTTGAGAAGAACTACACGACACATGATTTGGAATCGGGAGCTGTGGTGTTCGCTCTCAAGATGTGGAGACATTACCTTTATGGCACAAAGTGCGTTATGTTCACTGATCGTAAGAGTTTGCAACATATTCTGGATCAAAAAGAGTTGAACATGAGACAACGTAGATGGTTAGAGCTGTAAGTGACTACGACTGTGAGTTACGTTATCACCCGGGAAAGGCGAATGTGGTGGCTGATGCGTTGAGCCAAAAGTGTAGACCTAAGCCACTACGAGTTCAAGCCTTGGTTATGACAATTGGTTTAAACCTCCCTGTGCAAATTTTAAATGCTCGGGTTGAGGCAAGAAAGGAAGATAATTATGGGACTAAAGATTTGTGTGGTATGATTAAGAACCTGGAGCCACGTGCAGACGGAATGTTGTGTTTGAAGAATAGAAGTTGGATACCATGTTTTGGTGACTTGAGAGCTTTGATTATGCACGAGTTGCATAAGTCAAAGTATTCGATCCACCCTAGATCGGACAAGATGTACCAAGATTTGAAGAAGCTATACTGGTGGCCCAACATGAAAGCAGAAATTGCCACGTATGTCAATAAATGCATGACTTGTGCAAAGGTTAAAGCAGAATACCAAAAACCATCCGGTTTGTTGGTTCAACCCATAATCCCAGTATGGAAATGGGAGAACATTACTATGGATTTCTTCGTGACAAAGCTACCAAAAACGGCAAGTGTGGCAAGTATGAATTTGGGTTAATAGAGATCGACTCACTAAGTCTGCTCATTTTCTGCCAGCAAAGGAGAATGACTCAATGGAGAAACTGACCAGGCAATACTTGAAAGAAGTGGTGTCGAGACATGGAGTGCCTGTTTCGATCATCTCTGATCGTGATGGTAGGTTCGTGTCCCAATTCTGGCAATCTCTTCAAGAAGCTTTTGGAACGCAATTAGATATGAGTACAGCATATCACCCCGAAACAGATGGTCAAAGTGAGAGGACTATCCAAACATTGGAAGACATGCTCCGAGCGTGTGTGATGGACTTCGGGAAGGGATGGGACAGACATTTACCCTTAATAGAATTCTCCTACAACAACAGCTATCATACAAGTATTAAGGCTGCACCTTTTGAGGCATTGTATGGTCGCAAATGCCGGTCACCTGTCTGTTGGGCTGAGGTGGGAGACGCTCAACTTACTGGACCAGAAATTGTTCGTGAGACAACAGAGAAGATTATCCAAATCAAGCATCGTTTACTAAAGGCTTCACGAGATCGACAAAAGTGACCTATGTCTGAGAGAGAGACGTAAGCCATTAAGTTTCAGGTTAGGATAGAGTTATGTGAAAGTATCTGCCCTTGAAAAGGTTTAATACGTTCGGCCAAACGGGGAAAGCTGAACCATCCGTTATATTGGAACTTCATTTAAAATTCTCGGCCAAGGTAGAACGGTTGCATATCGGCTAGAGTTACCAGAAAAACTGAGTCGTGTTCATAGTACCTTTCACGTCTCGAACCTTAAGAAGTGCTTATCCGATGAACCGCTCGCGATTCCATTGGACGAAATCCACATTGATGAAAAGCTCCATTTCATAGAAGAACCAGTTGAGATTATGGACCGCGAAGTCAAGCGTTTGAAGCAAAGTCGCATTCCAATCGTGAAGGTCCGTTGGAATTCTAAAAGAGGTCCCGAGTATACCTGGGAACGCGAAGACCAAATGGCATAGGGAAGGGAATACGCACTCATCTGTTTCGCTAACTCCAGTATCCGCACGCTCAAGCTAAAAAGCGTCCCCCATTAAAAAAAGGCTTTGAGGACAAAGGCTCTTTTAACTGGAAAGGATGTCACACCAAAATGTCACCCCGTAAATTCCCGGTTAGTTTTCCGACTCACTCCGGTCATCTACTTTAAATTTTATTCGTTACGTTTAAATCTGACAGTTTACCGAGGAACTAAACTGCGTAAAAACTGAAAAACGTCACCGGACGCGTTCCGGCATCGGTTATAAATTAATTTAGGCATTTTATGTGTTATTTTAACTTTCCTGAGTGTTTCGTGATTTTTAATCACTTCCGATATTAATTTTTAGGTTTTATCCTTTAAATTGCGTTTTTCGCGTCTTTGACCAAACGGAACCCCGGAAACTCAAAATCTTTTCGTGTAAACCCGAGTTATCGTAATTCTAGCATCATACTACTAAAAATTTCGTTCACATTATTTTCACTAGCCAAATATGGCGCCTAAACAACATCAACAATCATACTTGAACTCAAAAATTAAATCCAAGGCATCTTATTTTGAAAACTACATGCATGTGCATGAAAGTGACACATGAGTAAGTCACCCTCATGCACCCTTCTCTAGTTTTACACTTCACATGTTGCTTACACAATGCTTACACATTCTTACACACTTGACTTGAAAACTTTGAACCATGTCTAAATTACTTGAACCATGGCTAGAAAACTTGACCCATTTGGTCCTTGTGAGCCATGTTTGGCCGAACCCCATGACACACACACCTTTGGTGTGTGTTGGTCACTTACACATTACTTGAACCCTTAAACCCTAACTCTTCCACTATAAATACCATACTATAACTCACACTTAGGGTTTTCATCTCATTTACAAGCCACCAACAAAAACCATTTCTCCCTCCCCTCTACTCCTATCTCACGGCACACTAACACCAACATAAACCATCCATATCTTTTGATTTTCTTCAAGATCCAAGTATTCTAAACTCATTCCTAGTTATATCTAAGGTAGATCCAAGTATTTGTTAGTTGTTTTTCAAGAGTTTTCAAGAATCATAAAACTAGGGTTTCAAGTTTATAAGTGGGTTTTGCAAGATCTTGTGTGTTCTTCTTTTGCTTGCTTTCTTGTGAGTATTTCTTGACTCATCTTGTATTATTTTGATGTTGTTATAATTCTTGTGTTAGATCTATTGTTATCATTAAAGATCCATGTGTTTGTGATGTTTTTACAAAAGAAACTACAATTTATTTTGTTCATCTTAAAATAATGTTGGATAGTTTTTATGACAAAAAGTTATGTTTATGTTTATAAGCATGTTCTTGGTGAGATTTGAGAGTTGGATGAGAGTTTGCAATCAATAGAGATTAGTTGTTAAAGGTTAGTTTTGTGTGGAGTGTTGGTAAATGAAGGGTTGAACTAACTAGCCACTAATATGGCGATTTGGTTGATTTTTTTGGTCACTTATTCGGCAAACTATAGTTGCTGTCCCGATTTGTTTTGAGGGTTCAAAGCGACTTAAAAAATGTTTCATTAGTTGTAAAAGTATTTTCGAAGATCTCTTTCAAAAGATAATTTTTCAATATCGCTCTTTAAAATCGACTTAAAACGTCCAAGTTGTGACCAAACCAAACATGAAACAGTTTCGGCGAAATGGGAAAATCACGATCAGATCAGCAGCTAAAACGGCGATTCCGGAGCCCTGACGGGTCCGAATCGCAAAGTATAAAACACGAAAGTTGTCCGAAATGAGATTTTTACTATAACTTGCAAATCGCTAAAGGTCCTAGAAAGTCAAAATAGAGAGACATTTTTACCATGAATCGGAAAAATAGGTTTTTGAGGAAAACATTAAATAAAGTGGGCTGTTGGGAAAATTAAAAGAGGGTTACGAGCACTTTCGGACGATTTTGGGCGTTTTAAATGCTAGCGAAACATATAGAAATGCTAGGTAGTTAGTTGGGACAACTAGAAATGTTATGAAAGGTTCTTTGAAATGCCGAACTTAAAGAAAAGTGAGATTATTAAAAAATGTACAAAACGGACATTTTAGGCATTTAAAACATAAGGAGTAGGCGGTTTAGAATTATTTAAGCGATTTATAAAATATGGAAAACTAAGAAAATAGGGGACGCTATTAACGTTTTGAAACTAAAAAGTTTCCTAAAAAGGAAAGTTTCTAAAAATAGTAATTTTTCACAAGTGTCGGGATTTAACTAAAACGTGGTAAAGTATCAAAGTCTTTTATTTCTAAAACGCAAACACATTCGGATGCTTTAAATGATGAACATGGATGCTTTACTTGTTTCTTTGATAAATGCTAAGTCATACCCGTACTTACTCTAGGTCGCGGCTAGACCTCTTTATATCTTCATCATCTGTTGTGATTATCGCTTACCCTGCTAAGGTGAGTTCATAGCCCCACACTTTTACTGATTTACAAACGCTTTATACCATTGGGGTGAGAAACATTGTTTGCTTTTAAAATGGACACAAGTGCTTTACGTGAGTCTTACTTGTTTATGTGTTGCCTAAGTAGCTTACAAACCTACTACTGCCCAACTTATCATGAACTGTTAGTTTCTCGACCGGAGGACCGGTCGAGGGAGCGCGAGTGAATAGATAGATCTATTGGGACTAATTATCCCTATCCGGGTAAGCATGCACTTACTTGTTTCTGTCGTCGATGAACAAACGGATATATGTCATGTCGATTATACTTTTGGTGGTCTTTGGTTTGGGACACCAGCTTGGGGCAGGAATAAAGTAAAAAAGAATACATTGCAACAGATGTAACATCCCCTGTTGACTTAATTAGCATCGGTGTCATGACTTAGCGCAACAATAAATACTTTTTATGTGGTGCTGATTCGTTATAGTAGTCACATACGTTTTTGAAATCTTGATGGCCAACTCTGTAGCAACTTAACCTATGAATTTCACCAACTTATGCTGAACGTTTTAAACATGTTTTCTCAGGTGCTTAGCTTGGAATGATTCTTGATGCTATGTGGAGTCTATGTGCTATGTGACTTCGCCAATTTCAAGACTTATCTATTATTTACTCGTTGTCTTTATTAAAACTTTGTTATGCTTCCGCTACCTTTTTAACTTATTTATTTTGGGCTGTAAAACTTAAATCTATTTTGTTTTATGCAACGAGTAAACTTTTTCAAACGTCCATGATTAGTGGTCGTTCTTTATTGCTTTGTGATCGGATTGTTATGACGTCACGCCCTCGGACACGTATTCCGTCTAGGCCCAGTTTGGGGGTGTGACAAAGCTTTTGTCCCAGCTTATTTAGTTTAAGCTTTTCACTTTTTGTAGCTTATTTAGGTTAAGTTTACCCCTTTTAGCTTATCTAGTCCCTTGTCTTAGCTTAATTCGACCTCAAGTCCAAAAAAAGACTTAGCAATTTTGCCTTTAAGTCCAAATAAGCCATCTCTGTCAAGTTTGAGCTTATTTTTAGCGTATTCAATAGGTTTTCACAGCATATGCCTCAGTTGACAAAGTTGTTAAGATAGACCCCCGAAGCTTAACAACTTTGCTTCTTTGAGTTTAAAAAAAAAAAAAAAAAGGGGAAGACACTTGGTCCGGGTGAGCAAGACTCGAACCCGGGACCAAGCGATACATCCCCTTTTCACTCACACACTCTACCACTGCGCCCTTGGGTCTTTTTCGTTATAGACTCAAGGGCAGTGGTACTTATAGTCACTTTGTGACTTATAAGCTAATAAGCTGTTCAGCTTATTTACGGGCTATTGTTAAGGCAACCTTGTGTGTTTTCATTTTTTCGTAGGAAACTTTAAGTAGGAAGTATTTTTAGAAAAAAATTTCAATTTGTTCGTAATTCATTAATATTTTATATAATTTTAATTTAGTTTAAAAGTTTATTAATTCATAAAAAACAAAACTTAATCAAAAAAATATTTTGCTTTTAGGAAAATTTTCTTTTATCATCTAAATTGTAGGAAAAATATAAAATTTTTCGTAGGGGTAATTTTTAACAAACTTTATGTCTTTTAAAAGAACGGTCCGGAGGGCGGGTTCTGTTTTGACTCGTTTTTGGGTCAAACGAACTCCGTTTTCGGTCTAGTCTTTTTCATTCTTCGTTATTTGATCCCTAGAGTAGTTTAGAAGCAAAAATTTCTTCGTGGGGTTATTTTTAAAGTTTTTAGGTTTTCCCCCTTTTTGTTTAGGATTCGGGCCTTCGTTTTCTAGTTTAATTTCATAATTTTTAGGTTTTTCTTAAACGTTTTAGTCCGTTATTATCTAATTTGACTTTTTCAACTTCCCAAACCAATTCCTTCTTTCAAACTCAAATCTTCGATCGTATCGATTCACCATTCCAACAGCCTCTTGGGGATAAACGACCCGGGAAAGCGCTAAACTACTCTCGTACTCATGATCTTATTGTCTTTACACTTAGATATATATTTTATATTTTAATATATATTATATATATATTTAGTGTAAACTCAGCCAGTCAATTTTTGGCGCCGTTGCCGGGAGAGCCTGTTGCATCCTATTTTATCTTACGTGATCAAATGTTTTTAAACTGTGAATATTTTCTTTTATTATAAAAAAAAAAAAGTACAAAAATATTTTTCATTTCTTTATTTTAGTATAATTATCATATAAAAACCAAAAAGAAAAACAAAATATAAAAACATTGTCCATAAAAAGAAATAAAATTCACAACTTGGTTAAAAAACCAAAATATAATAGCTCAACTGAGGTATTATCATAATAAGTTCCAGAGTGAACTTGTTGGTTCCCCCAATTCGAACAATAGATTTAAAAACTTGCCTTTGTGTCTCTTACGAACGTACGGCTCACCGCAAAGGTTAAACAACTATAAAGTGGGTATGAAGGAGGGTTGTTCTAGGAACTATCGACCGAAAGGAGAAATAAGCTTTCGCGCTATTCCTACTTCCTTCCGCTCACTCTGTGAGTTTATTCTTTTTGAGAGTTACCGAGAAGTAAGCAGATTATTTGGGTTAAGTTGTCTTAATCTCATTGTCCGGTTTTTTTATATAAATCATTGAGAATTAATCTTTGAAAAACCAAAAAAATTAGTGTAAATTTTCTTTTTGTATTTCTATTTTGTGCATGCGCACTCGTTCTCAAGCCCGTAGACGTCGACAACCACAAGTTCGACAAACTTCTGTTGAATCATCTAAGCATGAGAACCTGATAATCCTCCCCATAGTTTGATGGGCCGATAATCGACTATGGCGCAATTGCTTCGAAGCAAACCCCACCGAGGGTTACGAGGATGCGAAGTTTATTCCTGACATCACCGCAATAACTTGAGATCAAGCATTGGTCTTTCCGGGAATCTTGTCCCAAAAACAACAATTTTTTGGCAATGATAAGAGAAGACCCACATCTCACAAACCGTATTCAACAAGATTCACTGCTTCTCGATGAAGATCGAACGTACCCAAATACGTCGGTTAATGCTTAATGCTTTTCCCGTTTCCTCCTCGAAGGGGCAGCCCGGATATGGCTAGAAAAAGAACCCGCCTCGATCGATTGAAACATGGGGATGGATCTTAGATTCGAAATTTATTAACAAATACTATTCTTCCCCGCTCCCTCTAAAACGGACACATCTCAAAAATGAAATCACGAATTTCGCAAAAATTGGATGAAACGTTTTATGAGGCCTTTGGGATCGTTTCAATGTATCTTTAAGGGGATGAGCCCTCAGCAATGGTTTTTAGAATTGCATCCAACTCGATACATCATAATGCCTGAATCTCCAATTATCAAGATTCATGAACTCAGGCTGCTACTGGTGGTACTTCTAGACAAAATGCCTCGAGAATGTTTAAAATCATCGAGAGCAAAGTCCTAAGGTACGTCAATCAAGAAACAAAGATGTTGTAGCTAAAATGAAGTACATAGCTCTTCCACCCAGCAGTCTCATCTATGTTGCCTGAACTCAAAACATGGTTCGGGCATTAATTCTCGATAGAAAGAACCAACCCCAGCTTCCGCCCCCGTAAAAGCGGTGAACAAAGTTGTGTAACTTGTTGGGGGGAGTCATTCTGATTCAAAACTGTCCAGCTCACTAACAGCAACATGTACCATGATAATATCCAAGAGTATGTGTCCCAGGCCGCTGCGGTCAATTCATCAACCAAGCGTAATCTACACCATTGGTATCGACCTCACGAATGGTCTCCCAATCAAATTCGACCTCCCTGTGTTTCCCTCCCGTTCAGAAATCTCATATGCAATAGTCAAGAACAATTTCAATCGAGGAAATAACTTCAAATCGAAAACAGATGAAACAATTTCAACCAAGGTCAATGTATCGACCCAAAACGTCCAGGGGCGAGACTGAATAGACAGAAAAAGACTGCTGACCCTGTGGTCCGTTAATCAACCAGTAGCTCTTCAACCATAGCTCATCAAGACCCTGCTTCCTCAGACACAGAACGGGTGCTCAAAACCAGATTTTGAAAGATATCACAGCCAATGAATGCAGTGTTGAGGAAACATGCAAAACAAGGTCAAAAATGCAATCCCCCCCAAATGGGCAAATTTGACACTGACATCTTTCAAACTTTGTACTGCTAATACAGCCTTCTAACTTCCAGTGGGGTTGTTTCTGGAACTCTTCCTGGTAACACTGTTACCAACCCTAAGGAAGATTTAAAAGGTATCACTACCCGAAGTGGTGTTACCATCCAAGGACCGAAAGCATTTAATCATGACACCGAGGTGACAAAGGACGAACATGCCTGTCCTTGCAAATAACGAAAAGCACCCGAAAGACGTCCAACCTCCTGTTGTTTTTCAAGATTCAGACTCGTAATCCAATCCTGAGCCCAATGTTCTCCTGTTTGTTACTACCAGTTTGTGGGGGGGGTGTTGGTTGAGGTATTTTGGGTTGTTTGGGGTGGATGCCTAAAGCATCATCCATTTTCCATCACGATAGAATGATGAAAGGCGCAAGGAAAAAGCTAACGATCAAATCGAGAAATTTTATGAAATCTTTAGAGATTTAAGTTTCGAGATTAGCTTTACCGACGCCTTGATGCTCATGCCTAAATTTGCTTCGACTTTAAAGACATTGATTGGAAACAAGGAAAAAATGAGCAGAATTGGCAAGGGACCACTTTGAATGAGAACGGCTCAGCGGTCATCCTCATACAAGTTACCAAGAAACTTGGAGACCCTGGCCGATTTTCTGATTCCATGTGAATTCACGGTGATTACTACATTGCAACCATTGGGCCGATATCCTTGGTGCGAGCATTAATCTCATGCCTTATTCTGTATGGAAAAGTCTATCACATCCTAAATTAACGCCCGACTGCATGAAACATTAGAACTAGCCGAATCGTTCAATCACTGAACCAATCGGTATCGCTGAAGATGTCTTTGTAAATGTGGGAAAATTCCAATTTCCAGCTGACTTCGTAGTTGTTGATTTTGAACCAGACCCCCGAGTACCTTTAATTCTCGGGCGATGTTTCTTGAAAACAAGTCATGCTTTGATAGATGTTTATGAAGGCGAGATTACCCTGTCGGGTTGGCAAGGAAAGCCATCTCATCAACCTGGACCATACTTCAAAAATACAACAGCTGATTACAACCATATGACGGTCAACAAAATCGACGTCATCGATATGGCTTGTGATGAGTATTCTCAAGAGGTCCTAGGATTTTCAAACGTGATCGTGAGTGGCAATCCCACTCCATATTCTGAGCCTATTGTTTCTACTGCTTCTCCAACTCTCACTCCTTTCGGGGACAGTGACTTTCTCTTGTTTGAAGAAGCAGATTCGTTTCTTGCTCTAGAAGATGTCCCACCTTCATCTGAAGTTGATCCAACCTTATCAGATCCTGAGGGGGACATCCTCTTCTAGAGCAATTTTGAAAACTGTGAACCACCAAACCCCCTCTGCAGCAATCATGAACAATATATGCCTGGAAGGTTAGGAAAGAACTGCAAACTCTGTGAAGCTAAAACCGTTGAATCTTCCGTTAATGACCTCCCGATGGTTGAACTCAAGGAACTACTGCCACCCCCATCTTTGAGTACGCATTTTAGAAAGTGACGACAAGTCTACCTTCATACTTGCTAAAGACTTAAAGATGAGGAAAAGGCCAGCACATCTCAAGGTTCTTAGTCCGCGACAAGAAGCGACCCTCGCTTGGAACTCTCCGACATAAAGGGTGTTAAGCCGCAGAATTTTGTACTCACAAAATTCTAATGGAAGAGGACTATGAACATCTTTGCAAAGTCAGAGAAGGTAAAACCCAAAAATTCACGATTTATCAAAAAGGAGGTTGAAAAACGCCTACGCTGGATTTGATCTACCCCATGCTCTGACAGTTCCTTGGGTGAGCCCTGGAACACTGTGGTAGCCTAAGAAAGGAGGTATGACCTGTCATCATGAATGATGAAAATGATCTGATTCCTACTCATTGGTCCCACTGATGGCGAGTATGTATTGATTACAGAAAACTCAATGAAGTCCACCCAATGACCACTTCCCATTACCATTCATGGACCAAATGCTCGAAAGACTAGCAGGAAACGAATACTACTGTTTCCTCGATGGCTTCTCGGGTTACTTTCAAATCCCAATTGACCCAAAAGATCAAGAAAAGACAACATTCACATGCCCATACGGAACTTTTGCTTATCGTCGCATGCCTTTTGGGCTATGCAATGCTCCTGCACGTCCCAAAGGATGTAATGATGGCTATCATCCAAGATATGATTGAAAAAACGATGGAAGTATTTATGGATGACTTTTCGTCTTGAGACTCTTTCTCTACGTGGCCTAACCCATTTAGAAAATATGCTGAAGCGTTGAAGACACCTCAATTTATTGTTAAACTGGGAAAAGCGCATTTCATGGTAAAGGAAGGCATTGTTCTCGGTACTCAAAATTTCTAATCGGGACTTGAGGTTGATAGAGCGAAAGTCGAAGTATTATCTAAACTTCCCTCATCTCCGACTTCTGTCAAAGTGTCCCGTATTTCCTCCTTGGGCACGCCGTTTTTACCAGACGGATTCATTCGGACTTCTCAAAATTGCCCGCCTAATGACTCATTTGCTTAAAAAGAGACTCCATTTCTCTTTTCTGAGAGTGTACGATTCCTTCAATACATCTCAAAAGAAAACTTACTGAGGCTCCGATCTAATTGCTCCCGCTCCGACTAGGGATTTGCCTTGAACTGATTGCGATGCAAGCGATTTCGAAATGGGGCAAGTCCTTGGGCAAAAGAAAAAACAAGCATTTTTTCAACCATACACTATGCTAGCAGAGACTTATGAACGAGGCTCAAACTCACTACACTACTACAGAAAAAGAATTACTTGCTGTATGTATGCCTTTGAGAAATTTCGGTCATATCTTGTTATGTCCAAAACCATAGTGTATACTGACCATTAATCTGCCATCAAGTAATCTCTTTGCCAAGTCGGTGCTAAGGCAAGACTCATGCGGGGATCTATTAGCTCCAAGACATTTTGATATTGAAATTCGAGACAAAAAGAGGCGAGAATCGCGCCGCTGATCATCTGTCCAGACTTGAAAATCCACAGCAGACAAACTCGAGAATAAAGAAATCAATGAAGCATTTCCTCTCGAAACTCATGGTTCGATTGCTATTCAAGATCAAATTAAGTACCCCATGTTTTGCCGATTTTGCAAAACTATCATGCGGGGGAAAATTTCGATAATCAAGGGAAATGAACATCCCAACAAAAAAAATAAATTCTTCAAATTCTTCAAGGATGTCAAACATTATTTCTGGGATGATCCTTTCCTGTTTAAGATCTGTGCTGATCAGGTGATAAGGGCAAGAAGCTTTAGACATTCTCAAAGCTTGCCACAGTGGACCTACTGGGGGACACTATGGTGCCAATTACACAGCAAGAAAAATCTTCGATTCAGGATTCTATTGGCCCACCATCTACAAGGATGCCCATGACTTTGTCACCCGTTGTGACATTTGTCAACGTCAAGGAAAAATTACGCAACGTGATGAGATGCCACAAAACTCCATCCAAGTTTGCGAAATCTTTGACATCTGGGGCATTGATTTTATGGGGCCGTTTCCGTCTTCAAGAGGAAACAAGTACATACTCGTGGCTGTTGACTATTTGTCAAAATGGGTCGAAGCAAAAGCGCTCCCCACCAATGATGCCCGAGTTGTTTGTAAATTTTTGAAAACTCTCTTCTCTCGATTTGGTGCACCCCGAGCTATCATAAGTGATCGCGGAACTCACTTTTGCAATGACCAATTTACAAAGGTCATGCTTAAGTATGGAGTAACTCACCGTCTCTCCACCGCATATCACCCACAAACAAGTGGGCAAGTTGAGGTGTCAAATCGTGGTTTAAAGCGTATTCTTGAAAGAACCGTGGGAGAAAATCGTGCCTCCTGGTCGGACAAAATAGACAATCACTCAACTTTAGAGAGACTAAGATCACTCTATCATATTATATTATTCTAATTGATAGTATAGGTTTCTTTCTTATATATAGAATAGTAATACTCTCTGTATGTAATCGGGTTTTGTGAGTGATGACGTTGTTGTGGGTGTTTCAATTGTATCTCACGCTTATAGAGATATAGAGAGAACATATATGTTAAAAACTCTTTTATATATTAAATATGTTACCTATTTAAAATGTAAATCTATTTATAAAAATAAATCGTTATAAGTATAATAAGTTCGCGTTCAAGAATGTAAAAATGTGTTATGGTGTGTGTTAAAAAAGGGGGGAGTTAAGTGGAGTTGATAAATAGTGACGATTCTTGGAAGTAAACTTATAATTGAGTTATGAGGTTTATATAAGGGATGTGATTGGATTGATTTAAGATTAGATTAAAAAGAGGGATATATTATTGATGATTGTTTATTTGTGTGTGGGATTATAGATAGATTGTTGAAGATTTAGGGGAGGGGTTGGTATGGATTTAGTGTTTTTTATGTATTTAATGAGATAATGGAGAAGAGAAGGGATGAGGTACGTGTTTTTATGGAGTGCTTTGCTTTGAGGATGTGTTTTGTTGAAAGTGAGAAATTATTTTGATTTGAAGAATAATAAAGGATTAAGAGTGTGTGTTGTATAGGTGCTGAGCTGTGAGGGAAGTTGTAGATATGATTGATTTTGTTTAGTGTGCTAAAAGTCCTTTTGCTGACTGTAGAGAATGTTGGGTATTTATAAATGAGTTGGATTGAAGAGTTTTTATTAATGAGGATGTTAAAAAAATTTGAAGATTTAGATCTTATATTGGTTTAATAGTTGGTTGGTTTTTGTTAGATAAGGGGAAGTAGTAGATTTGTTTAATGGTAAAGTGTATTGTTATGTTAAGTTGAGATTGTTAATTAAGTAGACTTGTTTAAGGATTGTGATGGTTTAATTAGGATTAGATTAATTTGATAAGATATGGAGAAGTTTTAACGTATGAAGATAATGTTATATGGTTAAGAAAGTAGAAAAATTAAATGTTCTTGTAGTTGTATTGGTTGTGTAGAATGTGTAATAGTTGTTTGTGGGGTTATTGTTTTTAATAAAAGTCTTTTAAATTTATGGTTCAGATATTATAATAGATAAAAAGCTAGTATTGTAAGTTATGAAAGAAGGTAGATTGTTGTTAAGCATTGTAAGATGTTGTTTTATATTGATAAGTTAAATAATTTTAAGAATGTAAAATAATAGAGAAAATAAACAACGCAGGTTAAAGTTAATTAGGATAAATGGTAATAAGTTAAAACAAATAAAAAAAAAAAATTGTTAAATGAAAATATGAAAAATTAATGAATGTGGTGAAGGATAGTGAATGAAGTAAAATGGCCGGGTTTAAGGAGTGAAGTAGGTTTAAAATATAAATTTAAGAGGTATAAAAATTGCTGGGTTATTAAGGGTTAGAATATAAGGTGGGTGGTTGATGCGATGATAATTATTAAGAGTGGGTAATAGTAGTTGTAGATCTAAGTAGTGGGGAGTGGGTCGGTGTAAGTATAGAGTTGGGTAAAGGTGAAGGTGTACGGGTATAGGTGTATAGGTCGATAACTGAGAGTGCGGTGGTGATAAGGGTTTAGTTGTTTTTTTTAAAGTTTTAAATTAAAGTGAAGAGAGGATAAGTTATAATTTAATTATTGAAGTAGCGGGTGGTGTGTAAGAGTGTATGCGGGGTTTAAAGAGGGTGTGTTGTAACGGTTAAAGTACTTGGTTAAGAGTCGTAGTATGAAGAGTGGGTGTAAAAGACATGTAGACGGTAAAGTGCTTAACTGGTGTATGGTTAAATGTATTAAGATAAAATAAGTTATTGTATATAGAGTATAATTAAAATTGTAAAGATAAGTGGGGTTTTGAATAACTTAAGTGGGGGTTTTTTTATAAAAAAGTTAAGTTAGCTTGTGGTGTTATATAGAGTGGGTGTGCGTTAAGGTTTAGGATGGTTAAGGAAAGTCTATCTGTGGGATGTCTAGGAGTGCGTAGTTGTAAGTTTAAGACTCTCAAGGGAGGTTTTTGTTTAGTGGGGTTTGGCGGGTTAATAGTGTGGGTAAGAGGTGTCAGACTACGGTTTGTTGTTGTGGGTGTTCATATTTAAGTGGGGGTGTTTGTTGTAGAGGGTATTTGAGGTGGGGTAATAAAGGGTGGTTGGGGGTAAATCATTAGAGGACGTCGTTATAGGGTAGAGTTGGTGGGTTTGAGGGGATAAGTGGGAGGAAGTAAGAGCTTAGTTATTATTAAGGTCGGGGTTAATGAGAGGGTTTTAGGTTTGGGTGTTGTTGGGGTTTGCGTTGTAATAATGTAGATGATGAGGAATAATGGGTAAGTGTCAGTGGGTATTAATGAAAAAGAAGTAGTGAGAGGAGGCTGTTTTAG
The DNA here is from genome assembly GCA_026074375.1 of Tanacetum coccineum. NCBI lineage: Eukaryota > Viridiplantae > Streptophyta > Magnoliopsida > Asterales > Asteraceae > Tanacetum > Tanacetum coccineum. Next base: position 26,934 of record BQNB010022998.1, on the reverse strand, counting down.
ACAAATGTTAAATTTTATGTCCGATTGTTTGGTGTGGAGGAAAGCGCGTATTATTTGTACGTGTTAACGGTAATTTAATTATAAAGTTTAAATTATGGGATTGTTATAGTTGTTTTGGTGTATAGTTTAGGGTTTGTTGTCGTTTGGGGGGTATCTGGTGATGTATGTGTTTGTTTGTCGTGTTGGGTTTTTTTTTAAGTTTCATTTTATTGTTTTATAGAAAGTATGCTGTTTTTTATAAGTTCTCGTTATAAGGGGATTTTTTAGTTTTTTTTATATGGTCTCTTTATATGGAAAATTAGAAGGATTAGTATGTCTGTTGGTTTTTATGTAATATATTTGAATGTGTGAAAATGTTATGGTTGTAAACTGGATAGTCCTGGGTGGGAGTAATAATAGTTGTAGGTAAGTGGGGTTTGTTAATTGGATAGTATTATAGGGTATGAATTGTGGTGGGGTTTTGTGTATAAGGAAGTAGTGGGGTTGGTTTAAATTATTTATAAATTGAAAGCAAGGTTATTACTACTTATGGTATAATGTACTAGTTGATTATGAAGGCGTAGGATGGAGCAGCTGCTTAGGAATTTTGGTTGGATTAAGGAGGATTAGTCGGAGAGTAGGTGGATGGATTGCTTGTCAGTTCAGTTTGTGCTTTAGTAAAAGTCTTATATGATGCTTTTTCATTAAAGAAAAAGTCTATTATAGCAAGGTTCTATATTAATAATGTATTGATTAAAAAATTTTAAGTCTGGTAAAAAGAACTGATAAGTCATCTATATGGTGGTTCTTATTATAAAAGTCGATAGTTGAAGGTTCTAAGTCTATTGTTTAATTGTTAGGAGTTCTCTTTAAATGGTATGTGAACAGTTTTAAAAGTTCTTCTATTGTAGTTTACAGTGGGTAAAGTTAATTAGAAAGTTATTTTTAAAATAATATGAGTCGTTTTGATGCCTGTAGTAAAAAAATTAATAGATACAAGTCGAATATTTTTTTAGATAATAATTTGTTGTTATTGTATATTTAAAGTTTAATTTTAATTATTATAGTTCTATTTTTTTTTAATTAAATAGTTGTTAATGTTGTGTAAGTATTATTTATATAGGAAGTCAATTTAGTAATTAAATAAATATTTTTTTAATTAATAGATAGAATAGATATTTAGTTGCTATATGAGCTTTGGGTTTTCTGGACGGTTTCGGATTTACGCTGCAATGGGCTTTTTTTTTTGGTTTTAGTGAGATTTACCAAAAGCTTTTCAAATGTGTTTTATCACGCATTTTGGCTTTTTTTATTGTTGCTATACAAATATCATTGCTTTAAATCTCCCTTAGTAAGTGTATCTTAGACTAGTTTACCGCGCAGAAATTCTCTCAAATCAATAGACTAAGATATAAGGCCGATGGTATGATTTATTCGGTACTTTAAATGTTTGTTGCACGACTAGCAAATGTACATGTAAGTATGGATCTAGGTTAGGGATTCCTTTTGTAAGTGTGAATTTGATTCTTATAATGAGACTCATTAGAAGTTGAATGAGTTTCGTTTATGAAGATGGGTTTTTGATAGCCTAAGCCTCATCTAAGATCATAGTGCCATTTAGAAGGAATGAGTGTTGTTTGTACATCTTCGCAACGATAGCTCGACAAGAATATCAATAATTGAGAATACTAAATACCATGTTAAATAATAGACAAATACTGAAGTATATTGAGAAGTGAAGAACTATTGAGATTACTAACAGTTGTGTTGTATATAGATAATAGTCTTTGATTTGTAGTGTCGCTCCAGTTCCGTTAATTTCCGAACCTTGCTTTTATCTTTTAGTTAATTAGCTTGCGTGGCAATTGTGGCGTAACTCGTGTGTTAAACACCATAAAGTAGATTAATGAGAGATAAAACGATATGAGTTATGTCGAATCTAGAGAACATAAATATGTCAGGAGCACAGTAACTCTGCCTCGAGCTGTACTAAATCAATAATCCCTATCAATTTCCTATTACTAGGAGAGATTATAGGATCGCTGAGCTCAGAGAGCATGAGGGTTTAAACAGTAGGATGTTAGAAGAGGTTTAAATATTATGTAGAGTGATATGAGATACTGCTAATATCTAGACCTAACCATCGGTCTAGTGTCCTAAAAGATTATGGTGCAACTAGTCTATGAGCGAAAACCAAAACACCTCTCCAGATACGACTCCAACCTCCTAAGTCTCCCTCGAGTATCATCATGATCCCTACGAATCTGACAAAACTCCTCTTGTGAAAGGGACATATGAAGATGAAGGCTGTTTACACGATCCCTCTCAATATCCAACATAGCATGAACCTTGAGGTTCTCCAACCTCAAGCTATAGATCATCTTAGCCATCCTAGCTCTGTCTCCACTAGCTATCAACTGATCGGCCTCCAACCGTCCCTGAGCAGTCTTAATCCCGACAATCCTATCAATACAAACCTCAGACATGTGATGGTAAAAGGTACGCACATCATCACCCAAGTCAACCGACATATCCTCGACTGACCTAACAATGCCATCCCTAGTGCCAGATGAGTCAGGATAATCCTCCCCAGCTGGCTCTACAATCTCCTCCCTAACTAACGGTGCAGTCATAGGGTCGATGCCTACCTCAGCCGTATCTCCAGCACTGACGTCAACCTCATACTCCTCTGTGTCATCCCTGGCATCCTTATGGTCAATCTCAACATGATCTCCAACCTCATCCCTATCACTAATACCTAACTCCATATCAACCCCAGTCCCTGTAAGACCAACCTCGGCGTCCTCCTCTAAGCTAGCCTCTGATGAATATGAATCTCTGAACCTCTTACGAGGTGGTAAGTGATCAGCACGGGTAGGAGCTAATGATCCCGTAACTGGCATGGATAATGATACTGAATCAACCGGTGATCTACATCTCTTACGAGATGGTCCTGCAGAATGTGGAGATGAATGCATGGGTCTCTCTGATGAATCTCCTGATGATGACTCTGATGTAGTCGGTGGATACAAAGTAGATAGCGGAGCAGCACACCAACGACGGTATGCCTCACTATGTCGTGGTGCTCTCCTCGGAGGGTAACGTGATCTAGGTGATACATCTCTAGTCGAAGATCCCGAATGAGCCTGATCTGGCGCATCCAAACCCAAAGAATGAACTGGCGAAGAATCCGAAGATGAACTGGAAGAAGATGAGTGATGATCTGGAGAGCGAGGTGATGCATGCCTCGATGCTAATCTGCGAGCTGGCAAAGGTCTAACTCTCTTCCTTGCAGTCAACAACTTACGCGGCCCGTTGAGATGGGTGCGGTAAGGTCGACCAAAAGGAATAGCCTCCCCGGGTCGGATAAGAGTCGCTGATCGTCGACGAATCCCGGGAGGGGCAGTAACAGGAGCAATAGGAAACTCATGTGATGATGATGTACGTGCTGTTACCCTGCTCCTCCAACGAGCAACGGTAGCAACATAAGGGTCCTGCGATGGTGGTCCATCAGAAGAATCAGGAGCCTCAGAAGAATCGGTGCATATGAATGGTGAAATAGCTGGTAGCGGGGAAATGTGCTCCGGTGAAGACACCTCATCTGGTGAATCAGAATCGGAACCCGTATAAGGAACCAAGCCACACAATCCAGTGGGTGAAGCGACAAGAGTCGTCTCAACCACAGGAGCGGCAGAAGAAATAACAGGAGCAATAGTAGAAGTCTCTGGAGCAACCACTGAAGTAGAAGGAATAACAGTAGGGATATCACCAAAAAGAATAACCCGTGAGGGCGGTGATCCCACACTCTCATCCGAAGAATCAGAAGAAATGATGATAACTGAATCTGCCATAATCTGCACAAGCAAAAGTTTATATAAATCTCCTTTATATGAAACCATGCAAGGCATAAAGAAATGCTAAAATGAATGACAAGGTAAATATGGCAATATGTAATATTCTTATGTATATATAGTAATCTCATATATATATGTATGCAGCAAGGATAGATAGCAAGTAAGCACAAATAGAGGCACATAGGATCACATACTGGTTATAGCCCAGACCTAGTATATAACTACCTGGTTCTCTATAACCTTGGCTCTGATTACCAATCTGTCACACCCCCAAACTGGGCCTAGACGGAATACGTGTCCGAGGGCGTGACGTCATAACAATCCGATCACAAAGCAATAAAGAACGACCACTAATCATGGACGTTTGAAAAAGTTTACTCGTTGCATAAAATAAATAGATTTAAGTTTTACAGCCCATAATGATTAAGTTAAAAAGTAGCGGAAGCATAACAAAGTTTTAATAATGACAACGAGTAAATAAAAGATAAATCTTGAAATTGGCGAAGTCACATAGCACATAGACTCCACATAGCATCAAGAATCAATCCAAGCTAAGCACCTGAGAAAACATGTTTAAAACGTCAACATAATGTTGGTGAATTCATAGGTTTAAGTTTATACAAGAGTGGACCACAAGATTTCAAAACGTATCTTGACTGCTATATACGAATACAAGCATCACACAAAATAAAAAGTATTTATTGTTGCACTAAGCTCATGACACCGAAGCTAATTTAGTCAACAGGGCATGCTACATCCTGTTGCATAGTATTCCTGCCCTAAACTGGTGTCCCAAACCAAAGACCACCATAGTGTACAATCAACATGACATATATCCGTTTGTTCATCGACGACAGAAACAAGTAAGTGCATGCTTACCCGGATAAGGATAATTAGCCAATATATCTATCTATTCACTCGCGGCGTCCTATAACCGTCATCCGGTCGAGAAACTAACATTTCATGATAAGTATGGAGAAGAGTAGGATTTGTAAGCAAACTTAGGCAACACATAAACATGTAAAAATTGCGTAAAGAACTTGTGTCCAACTTAAAAGCAACAATGTTTCTCACCCCAATAGTAATAAGCGTTTGTAAATCAGTAAAAATGTAGGGCTATGAACTCACCTTAGCAAGGATAAGCGATAACCACAACAAAGATGAAATATTATGGAGGTCTAGTAGACCGAGTACCAAGAGAAAGTATGGGTATGACTTAGCATTTATCAAAGAAACAAGTAAAGCATTCCCTGTTCAATAGAACCTTTAACAGCATTCCCCAATAAACCAAGTGTGTTATGCGTTTTTTAGGTAATAAAAGACTGTGTTGAAAACTTTATATAAAAAAAAAAAAAGTTTTTATTACCATAGTCTTCGTTTTAAATCACTCGGTAAATTGCAGAGGAGTTACTATTTAAGAAACGGTTTCCATTTTAGAGGAAACTTTTTTAGTTTTCAAACAAAACGTTAAATTAAGGCCTCCCCTATTTTCTTTAAGTTCCATATTTTTACAAAATACGCTTAAAAACAATTCTAAACACCGCCTATTCCTTAATGTTTAAAGACGTCTCTAAATGTACCCAATACGTACCAATTGTAAATATCCTCAAGAACTTTTTAAAATAAGTCTACATCTCCAATAAAGAAACCTTTCAAAAAGACATTCTCCTAGTTGTTATCTCAACTAATTAACCAAACGTCGATTATTAATGTTTTTGCTATGCGCTATAATTAGCATTTAAAAACATCCAAAATCGAGGGGGGACCGAAAGTGCCGGCCCCGGTACGGGGCGGGCGGGGAAACGCGGGGGCGCGGGGGGGGCGGGGGGTGGGAGGGCGGAGGGGGGGGGGGCGGGGGTAGGGGTGAGGGGGGGGGGGGGGTGGGGTATGTGTGGGGGAGGAAGTGTGGGAGAGAGGGTGGAGGCGGGCTAGTTTATCCGAATTGGGTGTGCGGCGAGGAGTATTTGGGGTCTTCATCAGTTCTGGTGGGCGGGGGGGGGGGGGGGCAAGGTGGTTGGTGGGGGGGGGGGGGGTAAGGGGGGGGTGATAAGTTGCCGGGGGGCGCGTGCCCCCGGGGCTGGGGCGGGGGCTAAACGAAACCCCCCCCCCAGATTTTATGTGCGCTTTTAAGGGTTTATTGTGTTTGAATAACTAAACAAAAACACAAACACAAACACCTCCCCTACCCGTAAACCCAACGTTTCGGCGGGAACCCCGGGTTCTACCTTGGGTGGGTTGTGAGTTTCAGTTATGGTCTGATAAGCTGTGGAATTTTGACTTTTTAGTGTGGCACTGTATGGGGGTTTTTAAAAAACCTATCAACGCTCACGCGTTTTGTTTGCCCTTCGCACGTCTTTGCACAGTTTCTTCGCACGGTTATAAAATTCTAAAGTAAATAAATAGCTGCTTGCTGGCCAATTCGTGAACCACAACAACTGCCGTAAATCTTCGCTTTTTTTGTGCGCAGAGAGCAGGGCACACATGTGAGATCTGAGAAGAAAGCATTTTGGTGTACTAGACGGACATAGTCACATATATCATTTGCATACGTACGATACTATCTGTTGCGATAAGAAATCGTCTCGTCGTTAATTTTGAATCTTACATGAAGGCGATACTAACAAGCGAGATGTAAGGAAAGGGGTAGTATGCTGAGTACACGGTAAGACCTTATGTAGAATAATAAGGGGTGTCTTTTACACTCATGTGGCCGTGAGGACAACTCTGTTGGACTGTGTTTTTGTCATACTTCTTATAGTGCCAGAAAATATGTTATTGCGGTTGAAGCGACCTAGACAAAGTAGTAGACTGTCTCGTCTCTAACATAGCATGGTTTAGGTCCAGTATAATAGGGTATATAGGGCTACTAGAGCTGCTGAGGATTCTGAAATTCATTAAAAGTTATCCTCTAAAATTTGGCAAGTCTGATACACTGGTCACAAGATACAGGACAACTCCTTGACACACACACCACAGTCATGTCATTCAGCATAGAATATCATACATGTACATAGCTGCCTCTTTACACAGTCGTTGTTATTCTAACGTACTTAAAGAAATCACTATTAAAATATAGGATACAAGTGGATCTTGGATGACAGATACTGAGAGGAGAAAACTGGTAATGCGGGAGACTGTGGGTGTTTTACGAAAGTCATAGAGCCCATTCGAAAACCTTATTCTACTCTAGTAGGACGACCTGGACTAGACAGATATGATATACCTATCATTTTTCTACAGTTCGTCTTCTCGAGACTGGCACTCACGACTTCAACACATCGGTGTGGACAGGTCACAGTGGTTTGTGGTGGTGAGCCGCGATAACAGATGACAAAACAATTATACGGTTGAGCGTCATGAATCTGCAAGTTTATCAGTTACCATTCATAACGACGGGGCGCGTCCGTGTATTCCACCACAAAAAACTAACCTTGAGTTATGCTCATTCTTACACTATTCAGACACAAGTTTTCATTTCATCTAGTTGCGAGTTAGTACGCTGGATACTGTCTCTCTCAACTAACGTGAGACTGTCTTCAATTCTCTCACCACAGTAGTCACCAATATTAATTTCTATTATCAATAGCTAAACATAAAGTGGTAACAATATTTACTTCCATTTTATAAAAGATGACAAATATTAACTTATTTCTTTTTGTAAAAATTATCACAAACACATGGATCTTTAATAATAACATAGATCTATAAAGAACATAGATGAAACCAACAAAGATTTAAAGAACACTTACAAATCAAGAAGAGCAAGTAGAAAGAACACTAGATCTATACTCACAACTTATAGATCTATAAAAACCCCAAAAAAATCTTGAAACCCTAATTTTATAATTCTTGAAAACCATTGAAAACAACCAACTAACACTTGGATCTACCTTAGATAACCTTAGGTATGAGCTTAGAATACTTGGATCTTGCTAGAAATCAAAAGTTATGGAGGGTTTATGGTGGTGGTTGTGTGCCGTGGACAAGGAAGAGGAGAAAGAGAGATGAGATTTTGTTGGTGTCTTGCAAATGAATAAGAACCCTAAGTTGTGAGATATGAGATGTATTTATAGTCCAAATGCTAGGGTTTTAAGGTTCAAGTGATGCATAAGTGACCAACACACACCAAGAGTGTGTGTGTTGGGTGGTTCGGCCAAAGCTTTGTCACAAGGACCATATGGTTCAATTTTTCTAGCCTAGGTTCACTCAAGATGGTTATGGTTCAAAGTTTGCTAGTCAAATGTGTAAGAATGGTGTAAGTAAACACATGGGGTTCCATATTAGTGATATGTGCATGAGAATGACTCATTCATAAGTCATTTTCTCATCTTCCATGCACACATGGGTGGGACTTTCAAAATAAGATGCCAAATCTTTAATTTAGAGTTCAAGTATACTTGTTGTTGTGGTTTAGGCGCCACATTTGGCTAGGGAAGAAGAGGTGAATGAAATTTTTAGTAGTATGACACTAGAAATACGATAACTTGAGTTTACACGAAAAGATTTCGAGTTTTCGGGGTTCTGTTTGGTCAAAAACGCAGAAAAACGCAAATTTTATAAAGGAGAGGCAAACCCTAAAATTAATATCGAAGCGACTAAAGAATCCGAAACACCTCAGGAAAGCTAATATAATCACTTTAATGCCTAAATAAATAATAAACGCGATATGCGATGGAACGCGTCCGATGATGTTTTTCAGTTTTTACGCAGTTTAGTTCCTCGGTAAATTGCCAGATTTAAATGTAACGTATAAAATTTAAAGTAGATAACCGGAGTGGGTCCGAATACTAACAGGGAATTTACGGGGTGTGACATAGTAGAGGGCAAACACATCGACATATTATGTTCCATATTGATGGGACATGATGTCTAGCTTTGTATCATAATAGTGTGTAAGCTTGTGTGGGGACATGGTTCTTCTTTATAGAACCTGGTGTTTAGCTTAGCACCAGATAAAAGGGTAAGCAATGTTGTGAGACTTCTTCGCCAGTCAAAAGGAGTATTGGTGAATAGTGCATTTGAACTCTCGAGTAGGTGACTTGGGGAGTGGAGTAGGGCAAGGTAGGTGACCTTGTAGCCGAACCACTGTAAATACTGTGTCACATATCATTTTACTTATCATACCTATCATGGTGTTTTTATACTTATGCCATCTCGTTCACTTTTAAGATCTAATAATGAGAAAATAAAAATTAAAATGAGATTAAATTTTGGAAAACTATTTAACCCACCCATTCTAGTTTTCCACATTAATCGATACCAAGGAGACAAGTCGAGAAATTCTTTTTGGAAATTTTAAATTTTTGATTTTGTAATTTCTTTTGAAATTTTTATATTTTTGTAATTGGTTATATGTGTTTTTGAATTTTTGTATTTGCTTTTTTCACAAAAGAATTACAAGAAATAAAAATAAAATAAAAATCAAGAAGTAATTAACTTCGAATTCCCTAAGTCGAAGTGTCTAGCAGATATCTCTTGGTATTAAAGCTATCCATTAACCTTGGTCTCCTAGATATCACATTTTCTTTTATCCATGCCTTGATTCTTTCCTTCTTCAGATTTAAAGGAGTACCTGCACTCAAATCAAGAGTTTGTTCCTCCTGTACATTGATGGATGTACCTGCACTTGAATCAAGATTTTGTATGCATTCATGAAGATTAGTGATATCTGTATTGGAACCATGTTAGGGTTCACTGTCAACCTTGGTTGTGCTAGAGGCGAATATCTTTCCACTAGAAACCCATCTAAGACCAACAATATTAAAAATTCTACCTGTAGGTTTCCACCTAAGACAAGATCTAGGAGTCATTGTTTTCTCATGCACAGTGGAAGTCTTTTTGATAGAAAACCTATGTCCTGTAGGGATCTGTCTTTCTGGTTTCTTTGCAATACTTATTACTCTACGGGTTTGTATCTCTTTGTTGTCTTATTGGATGGTACCTTAGCACGTGAGTTGACCTCCTTTAGGAATTTTGTTACACAAGTATCATGATTTTCATTAAAGACACATTTCTTACATGTTGAACAAACAAAATGTTTGAAGTCCGAGAAAGATCTAGAATTCCTAGAAGATTTCAGCTATGGCAACAGTCTTAATGTTTCGATAGCAACTACTCTTAGGACTGCAAGGGACAATTCGGGGCTAGAGGGGGGGGTGGGGAAGGGAGGGGGAGGAGGGGGGGGGGGATACCTGGGCCTGGAGGTTTGTTAGATGTGTGGCAAACAATTAGTAGGGGGCTGTATGTGACTTTGATAGGGTGAGGGGATTCCACTCCCTGAGTGTTTTGGAGCGAGATGTGCTACTTGAGTAACGATGCAAATAATATGAAATTGGGGTATAGTGATAAATTGTCCGCGCTAAAAAATACTAGGGGGGTGGGGCGCGGCTTGGTGGGTATATATTTTAGTGTCAATTTACCCCCTAAAATACTTGCATTTGTTTCATAAATACTTGAAATCGGTACTTTTACGGTTATTTTAGTGTTTTTAGGTAAAATGCAGGTACATGACAAGAAACACAGGAAATGGACGAGAAAAGTAAAGAAATGCGGATTCTCATAAGACTTTATGGCGTAAACACCCCGAGAGTGTTACACCGTAAACTATTTCAAGCAAGACACATCATTCAGGAAACATTATGGCGTAATCTCCTACAAGGTTTATGCCATAACAGCTTATTTTGGAAGTTAGTCTTATCCGAGTCAACATTACGGCGTAACAAGGCCATTTGGTTACGCGGTAACATCAATTATGCTTGAATTATGGAAAGAAAGTCAACATTACGGGTTAAGATGCTAATTGGTTACGTCGTAACATAAAAAAGCTTGCAATATGGAAAGCCGTGTTAAGAAGATTACGGCGTCACCCTAAAAGGGTATGCCGTAAACTATTAGAAACCTATAAATAGAGGCCTCATTCAGACACTTCGAGATCATCCATTACACAGCCATTCTAAGGGGTGATCAAGGCTTCCAAGGCTTGAAGAATTCCACCAGAAATCCAAAGGAGATCACACTTTCATTACTTTTTGTATTTAGTCGTTCAAAACGCTTATTGTAAGGATTATGAGTTCTCTAATTAAGTTTAGTTCATTTAATTCTTGATGTGTTGTTGCTATGAGCGGCTAAGCACTTCAAGTGATGGCCTAGTCATGTAGTTACTATCGTTATAATGTTTGTTTCCTGTTATATTATGGTTTCGTTGGATATCCTTTGACTGTCGTATAACCCTGGGTTTTGGTAGTATTACAGGTGGTTTAGATCATGTTATTCATGTTATTAGATTACCAATTGAACGTGGGTTTAGCAGGGTACTAGGGTAGTTTGGCATCCTATCCTTAGTGTAGGAATTAACCCAGTTACCTTCTCTATCACCTAATATACTTAAAAAGCATAGAAACTTTTTCAGAGGGGGTTAATAATCTGCATAGGTTATTAGATTAGTTTGTGGGATAGTTGGGATCAATCACTGTAACTTGGTTGCCCTACCTTCTAGATGATTTAAGGGATTCGAGATCGCAAGAAACATAGGGCCGACTAAATATATTCTGGTCTGTCGACTTTAGAAACCACTAATGAAACCATAGTTTAACATTGCACAATAAAACTTAATTATACCGGTAGTAATGAAATGACTAGGCTAGCATGTCTTTCTCCTTGATATCTTCTATCAATTTTAATTTCAGCATTTTACCTTTTTGTAGTTTTCCAAAAACAAATCAAATCCATTTTCAAAACATGACATTTCAAATTAAAACTAATTAACACTTAGCTCTTAGGACGACATCGGATTTACCATTTATGTATGATGACATCAAATAACGTTTATTTTATAGCATCATTTATCCCATGTAATTAACCCATTTTCTATAATTATTGCAGATAATTGTTACTTAGATAATTCAACAAATAACATTCTGATTCCATTGGATAGTTGGACAAGTGGACTACTAGAGTATAAATCATAATTAAGCAGTAAGTGGGTAAAGTCTCTAAGAGCTAGGGTTTAACAAGATTACCATTGCTTTAATCCCTAAGATAGATTATAATCAGCAAATAAGGATGCTTTATGCAGATGCTTTAATTGTGACAGAATTAATGTGTCTAGGTCTTAGGATGAAGTCCCGCCTAAGTCTAAGAATGATATGCCACCTCGAGATAAGTAATCATTGCACTGAATAAACAAACCAACTTCTAATCGGATTAATGATGGCTAATACAGTTTTCTATCATAAGGCTTGACCGCTCTTCTATCTTCTGTTAATTTGCTTGCGTGGGTTAAAGCATCTTGAATTGATTGTAGTCACCACCAAACCCGTGCCAGTCTCTCAGGCTGAAACCCCCCCTTTTACATGTTAGAATTAGAATTAGAACTAACATAAGATTAGCATAGGTTTGACTTAGATTAGAATTAACTTAGATTAGTAATCCAAAATATTAATAAATTGAAAGATTTAACCTCGCTTCAAGTGTTTGACACCCTACTTACCACGAATCTACCACCGATCGGGTACACGTCCTGTTAAAGTATTGTTTTTGGTTAAGTCGGAAAAATATAAATTTAAAACTTGAATCATAAAAATATACACCACACAACGACACATCACTGTACTACTCATGATCAGGTTCTCTGCCCGTTATTGTGTTGTCAGGTAGATCGAGTTTTATAAATTTAAAACTTGAATAAAAATATTTTAAAATAAAATACATATCAATACATCATTAGAATTTCTCCTTTTATTAGGGCAGTAAGTGTCGGCAAGGCTTCTATAAATTTCTTCATTTCTTGGAGTGCTTCATCGGCTTCTTGTGTCTACTGTATGTTCTTCTTATCTGTGAAGCTTTTGAGTATTTAAAGAAAAGGAAGGGACCTTTCGGCACCTCTTGACAAGAACCGGCTGAGAGCTGCTAGCTTCCTACTGAGGCTTTGTATGTCCTTGAGTGTCTTTGGTTATTCGATGTCGGTGACTACTTTTACTTTCAAAAGGTTTGCCCTTATGCCCTGCTTCATAATGAGATGTCCTAGGAATGGGCCTTCTTCGACTCCAAAGGAACACTTCTTCGGATTGAGCTTCATATTAACTGACCAGAACCTTTTGAAGGTTTCTTGTATGTCTTTTAACATATCTTCTTTGGATGTGCTCTTTATAACCATGTCGTTGACGTAGGCTTCAAGATTTCTTCCGATTTGATCATTAAAGACTTTCTCTAATAGTCTTTGATACGTTACTCCAACATTCTTTAGACTGAAAGGCATCTTTCGATAACAGAATATTCCTTCTCTTGCGAAGAAAGCCGTCTTGTCTTCGTCTTCTTTAGCCATTTAAATCTGGTGGTAACCTTTGTAGGCGTCTAAGAAACATTTTAGACGAAACCTTAAGAGGGATTATACCTTTCAATCGATTTCGGGTAAAGGGTAGCAGTCTTTGGGACATGCTTTATTTATGTCTATAAAGTTAACACACATCCTCCACCCTCCATCGCTTTTCTTCACCATGACTGGGTTGGATACCCATGTCGGATGCTTGACCCTTCGCAGTATTCCTGCTTTCGTAAGCTCATCCACTTCTTTACATGTCGTCGTGCTGCGATCGGGGCCTAGACCTCATCTCTTTTACTTGATTGGCTTAATGTGGCTATATTCGTTCAACTTGTGTTCCGTATTGAAGGGTTTTCCCTCAAACATGATAGTTCTAGGAATTCCCGTCATATCAGCATGGGTCCATGCAAAGACATCTGGGTTGGACCTCAGAAGCTCTCGTAGCCTTTCTTTGAAGTATTCTGGCAACTGTTTCCCGATGACAACTGTTTGTTCCACGTATTTATAGTTGATAATTATCTTTTCTTTGGCATTAGTGCAGCTGAGAACTCCTTTCGTGTCCGCTAAGGACACTTCTTTGGCCTTCTTCTGTCCTTCTTCTATTTTGCCTAATTCTTGTGTGAAGAACACAGTTCCAATTCCTCTGGCGGTATGGAATTTAATGGCTTCGTGAATCGTGGAGACCACGATTTCCATTTTTTGCATCCATGTTCTTTCGAGTAATAGATTATGTGGGGAATTAGATCTTACGATGACAAAATTGAGAGTCTCTGTTCTTAAGAATGAAGTGTCGACTATCGTGATTTCTAGAGGGACTTCCCTAATAGGCCAAGATTACTCTCCTAAAAACCTAATTAGTGGGACTTTCGAGTCCACCTTGGATTCTCTGATGAAGGGTTTCAACTTCAAGAAGCAATGTTCATAGATGACTTTGCATGAGCTTCTGCTGTCCATGTATACCCGACCTACCTCTCTTCCAAAGATCATAGCTTTTATTATAACTGATGTCGAGGAGTTGCTGCCCTTCGTTACTGAAGGAAACGTGATTTCCCTGCCTTCAGAGGTGAGCTCTTTTGATATGTTGTCCCTTGTGTAAGACTCTTCTTGACTTATCATGAGTATATGTGCTTCAATCAGTGCAGCGCCTTTATCTTTCTTCCATTCTCCTCGTTGATTATCAAAGGCTTTTGCTTTTTCCTTCTTTATTCCTTTCACAAGGTGGGAAAGTTGCCCCGATTTTATAGTTTCTTCAATCTGGTTCCTTAATTGGTGACAATCGTTGGTGTCGTGCCAGTAATCATCGTGGAAATGGCAATACTTGGACATGTCTCATGATCGTCTACTTCCAAACATACGAGGAAACTGCTCGAAACTTCTAGCTACCTTTTCTGTAGAGAGAATCTCTCTTGGGTTTTTAGATAGGCTAGAGAGCAATCTGTGGTTAGGTCCTTAGTAGGGGAAGAACCTATCCCTGCTTGTCTTTCCTCTATTGCCATCCCAAGAGGTTTTCTTTGACCTTTCAAAGTTATCTCTTCAGTCATTCAGAGCTGCATTAGTTGCTACTTCTCTTGCTTCAACCCACATGTAGGTTTTTCCATCAAACCCTTATAAGTAGAGGGAAGGTCTATAGAGAGGTGTTCGACCAAGCTTCTTGTTCTCAACCTGTGAACGAAACCAAAGATGCGTTGATCTTCATGTAGACCCAAAATCTGCAAGGTGTTATCTATGTACCTGGTGGCGAAGGCCCTAGTGCTCTCGCCTTCTCTTTACTTAATGTTGTGCACTGCTAAATGTGTCTCTATGAACTTCTTTTGCTGACTAAAGTGTGATCGGAACTTTGCCTTTAGATCTTTGTAGTTGAGGATAGTTCCTACTTTCTAACTATTCCACCTTATTCGGGTAGAATCTTTGAGAGTATATGTAAACATATGACAAGCCATGGGCATTAACCACTTTTGCATGCGGATGGCCCCTTCGAAAAGCTGTAAGAAATTATCAGGGTCTCCCTTTCCATCGTAAGAACCGATATGGGAAGGCGTTTTTAACCCGTCTAGGAGAGGATAATCCTCAATCCAGCAGACAAAAGGGGTTACAAGACCCATTAGATCTGTAAATGGACCCGCAGGGTTCGGGTTTGGATACGTAGGCATATTTGGAAGTGCGTACATGGGTTGTGCATAAAAGGGGTAGCTATTCGAAGGGGTAGTTATAGGATACGTAAACCTATTATACAGAGGTATATTACTATTTATGAAGGTCTGTGGTATATATCCCCCATGTAGATGATGAGCATGAAAGGCGTTAACTCTCCCCCAATAGAGGAGGTTACCAATATGAGGGCTTGGAAAGGCAACTTGAAAGTGTTGCCCATAACGAGTACCCCCCACCCCGCAAGTGGTCGGGATAATGATTAGATATAAAGCATGATATCAAATCCGTTAGGTATATGTAAATTTACTGGGTTATGAAAAGGTTGGGCCAGAAGGGTGAGGGTGGAGAATCGTACCATAAGGAGTGTAGATTTCCCCCTACGTTAATCGAAGGCTGATGGCCTCCGTATACGGAGGTCAGAGAAGATTGCAGGGGTTGATCGCTCTCGCCTCTTCCCAAGTGGGCTGCTAAAAGTGGAGGGAGGTTCGTTCCCTTACTTCTATTTTCCCTTGTTCCAATCTCCGAAGAACTACCACCTTCGGCATTTCTTCCAAGTCCTTTCCCCCATTCCCTGCTTGGAACCTTCTTTCGAACCCTACCCCAAGGGTTACAATTGCATAAATGTTATGTTTAATATTAAGTGTGAATTAATAAATAGATCTCTTTTTGTTAAATTTAAATATGCTTTTGAACTTTGACTATTCTATTTTAAGCTATGTGTATACGGGAAACTTGAGAGTTTTTGAAACCTAAGGTCCGTGAGTCCCGATACTAGTCTCTGTGGGGTGTCAAAAGCCTGGTCACTTAGCCGCAAGGTTGGGATGTGCCGAGACGAAAGTCGCTACATGGGATGATCTCGCCTTCAAACTCATTATTCTCGGGTAGAACGTGAAAACATAGAATTTTGCAAAACATTAATCCATGGTTGGAATTCAAAAATAGCACATTCACCTAAGATATAATAATTATCAGGAGTGAAAAGTTCACAAGTTGCAAATATGAGTAGTGTTAGCATCTTAACTAATGTTTAGAGGTGATTTCGTTTTAAGCGTGGTTTGGAGCAAGTGAAAAATCGGGAACGATGAATTTATCCTTTTTGGGGCATTCTCGGATCGAAATGCATCTTGTTATATGATCCCTAACGGTTATGAAAATAACAAAAGTCAAATTAGTTAGTTGCTAAAATTAAAAAATATAAAAAAATGAGAAAATGAAAAAAAAAACAAAAATATTTGTAGTAATAAGCGTATATCTTCAATAATGGTAAAAACGGGGCTTCCCTAAACACTGGATTCTCTAATTCACCTCGATGAACACTTAGCTACTTTTCGAGGTAATTAGTCGAGGGGGATCGAGATTCTTAGTTTTATAAGTGCTTACTTATACAATGCGTGAGGACACGGCAAACTTAGTATGTGGGAATTTGGATGTGCTATTTTAACACATACCTTATTACCTTGAAAAAACGAACCCAACAGACCAAAACATGTAACAAATGCAAATATATGCAAGTTTTTTTTGTGTTTGTGTATGTGCAGGTACGGATATTAATGAAATGGACAAAAATCAAAGCAAAAACGAACAAAGCCAAACACAAAAGGAAAAAGTGCACAAGAGCCGAATGTATCAGCTAGGGAGTACGAGAAGGAGAAGAGCGTGAAAATCCAAGGCCAAGGTTTGCATTTATCAAGAAAAACCCAAGACGAGCCCGTAAACTCCAAAAATCCCAAAACCCGACAAAAGAACTAACGGTCGTTAAACCTTACCTTCACAAACTTAACAAATGTTAAGTTTAACTTAACAAATGTTAAGTTAAACATTTAAATCTCATAAACCCTTTATCCTTTATAACCATTAATCCATAAACTTTACCCGGCCCAAATCCTTTTCATAGGCCCAAGTCAAAAGTTATAAACCGGGTCAAAATGAAATTACTGTACATCTCTCCCAACAATTCCCTCCCATTTTCACCTCACCACTTACGCAGGGTAAACCTCTATCATCCTAATCACACGCACGCTCCTAAGCTTCTAGAAGGAAATCCTGCCACGTCTGACAGTTACTTGACACGCTGGCGATCCGGGGCATTTCTATTGGTGGATTTAACGTGTACGTGATCCAAGGGTTGATTAATGATTGGAATTGATTCAAAGGTCAGGATTGAATAAGGGGGGAGCGTCTAAGATGCTAGAAGGTTCTCTACACACCTATAAAAGGAGGTTTCAACACACAGTATCAATTATCTAGGAGTAGGATAATTTAGAGTAGTATAGATTAGCTTATAGCTTATTTTTCAGCTTATTGTCATTCATTTTATGTAATTTCCTTTTCAAGCAATGTAATCTCCTTTTTCATTTAAATAAAATTCTGTTTGTGCTAAATCTTTTCTTTTTCACATATGCAAAGTGATTTCAATAAGTTACTAATAAGCTGTCAAACCATTAAGCTACAATGCTCTCTCAAATATTCATTAGCTCAAATAAGCTTTTCTAAGCTTGTTTGAATTTGGTTATTAAAATTTCAAAAGTTATTGGTTAAGGAAGGTTGGTATTTAAGCTTAATTTGGATGATAAGCAAACAATGGAAGTGCTTATGGGGTTTTTAGTTTGCTTATTGAATAAGCTGGGTAGGTAGAGCTTAATGGGTCTATGTTTACTCCTGTTTTGAGCAAGGAGTCAAGGTACTTTACTTTTTCTCTTTTTGAGCTCATTTTCTGCCATTGCTTATTACCAGCTTATTCATGCTTATTTGTGCTTAATTTTCATTAGTTAATACTTATTTGTTCTTTATTTGTCTTTTACTATATCTGTTTTAGCTTATTTGATCTTATGGTAGTGTAAAAATGCAATTTAAATTTTTAAGGGAGTGTTTGGCACAAGGCTAAAAATGGGTCAAAAGGTATATAAAATTGCTTTGGGTCACCAAACCAACTTTAATGACTTTTACTGAGTTGTTTCATGCAGTGTTTACAAGTTTTCAAAGTTAAAATCAAAATTTAAGTTATTTTCTATAAACTGATTGAATCTGTGGTTTCCTTGTTCATTATATCAGCTTAACTAATATATTATTGATTAAGGGGCATATTAGTGTGTTTCATAGTTGGTATTAATCTCATATTTAGAAAAATGAAGTTGCATTAAGTTTTCATTTGCCATTTGTGTTTAAGAATTGAAGTCTGCCAAGTTTCCTTGTCATTTCAAAAAGTTCAAGCCAGATTTTTTGATCTTAAATTTGAGACAATTTAAAAGTAGTTTGAGTTTCTGATTTTCAAAACTTAAGCTCACTGGATAGTGAGGAT
This sequence comes from Tanacetum coccineum, assembly GCA_026074375.1. Lineage (NCBI taxonomy): Eukaryota > Viridiplantae > Streptophyta > Magnoliopsida > Asterales > Asteraceae > Tanacetum > Tanacetum coccineum. The sequence continues at coordinate 8,333 of BQNB010022998.1, read as the reverse complement.
CATCTGTTTCAACTTATTTTCCATTTTAAAGTTCTTTTATTAGCTGAAAATTTAGGCTGCAATAGCCACTTTTGTCTTTTAAGAAAACAACAATCAGCAGCTACTGAGTCTTAAGCACTTTTCTTTTACCTTTTTTTTATGGCTTTGCTTATTTTCAAACTACCTTTTCTTTACATATTTTTGTAGCTATTTGTTCAGGCTTTAAGCTAGTATAACCCTTAAGTCCATAAGGTTCCACTTAGGAGCTTAAAAATAAGCTCAAAAAATGGTCCTTTGGGCTGTTTGCTTGTCAGTGTTAGGCCTTAGCTTATTTGCTTCTTTTTGAGCTTATCTGTTTGCTTTTCTTGCTTAATTTTGTTTGCATTAGCTTATTAGGGGTAGGGGTTTACCCATTTTAGCTTATTTGTTAGTTAGCTTTGCTTATTTTTCTCCTAAAAAGCCAAAACAGTTAGTCATTTAGGAAAATTAAGGTTTCTGTCAGCTTAATTTTGCTTTTTTCCAGCTTATTATTGCTTTTCATAAAAAGTTGTAGTTATTAAAGTTGCTTATTTTTGTGTCTAGTTTAAGTTTTTAAAAAGAAAAAAATAAAAAAAATGTTTTCTAAAAAGGGTGAGGCATGGGGGTCGAACCCATGACCTCCCCCTTTGCAATCCAACGCTTTAACAAACCACCTCATAACCAACTGCCCTTGGGACTTTCACCTGTTAGAGTTGGCACAATTAAATCCTTAACCCTTGTTTCCCTTTTTGCTTAACAACCCTTTATGGCTTATTTGTAGCTTATTTATAAGCTGTTTTTCACAGCCCGTATTTTTCTTGCATTCTAAATAGTTTAAAGTATTTTCCTGCAATTTTTCAGATTTTTATAAAATAGTTTACTATTTTTAATCATTTTATTTCGTTAAAACTGTTTTTAATTCATAAAAAATAAAATAAAAAGTCAAAAAAATAAAATTCTTTTTTTCAAAATTTTCTTTTATTATTTTTCACCTAGGAAAAATAAAATTACATTCGTAGGGTTTAAATTTCAAAATTTCATTTTTACAAGAACGGGTTTCGATCCCGTTCTCGTTTTCTTCATTTTTCAACTTTAAAGTATTCTCGTTTTAGGATTTCCTTAGCCTTTTCTTATAAGTTAGTAAAATAGGATTAGGAAAATAGAAAAAATCATTTTAGGTTTAAATTTTAGATAATTTAGGTTTTAAATGTCGCGTTTTTAATTCCCGTTTACATTTTATGCTTACGTGTTTAATTTTCATTTCTTGTTTACTTGTTTTCGTGCATTTATCTACTTGTCATTTATATTTAGTAGGATTTAGAAAACCCAAATCAACTCTTGTTAAAACCGTTCAGAACGCGCGATCACGGACTTAACCGATTTTCAATTCACACTTCGTCGAGGGAAAACGACCCGGGAGGTTTTTGAGACTACTTTGGTTAAAAGTTTGTTTCTCAAACCCGACGGAAAATACTTACTATACTATTATTTGATACTATCCTTATATACTTTTATATTATATATATAGTGTGTTCGGACGCGTATCAGTGATCGTGGGGGTGTCCCACGATTTAAGGGATGATTCCAGGAACTATATACCACGATCTCTACCTTGGCGGGAAAGCTTTCGTAGAGAGGGAGAATTTGGGTTTTGACTTAAGCAAGGCTGACCTTTTTCCTAGTTTCATCGAAGGCCTCGCCGCGAAGGGCCAGGGTCTTCGCATGGCAAATTCCCATACTGGTAACCATCCCGAAGATGGTTTTACGCCACTAGAAACTATTCGAAGGTTCTAAAGCGCCATTTGGAGAAGATCCCATTTGAGCTCGAAGGGGAGGCCTTCGAGCCAGAGAAGAGGGTACGTCATCAGGGTGCAGTACCAGTGTACTCCTTTCTAACAAGGTTTGTGGTTGTGGCAAATGCCCTTCTAGTCCAAGACCTCTTGTTATCATCCCTAACATCCCTACTCGGCTCTCCACTATTTCCTCTTTTCTCAGTATTCTTCTTCAATGATCCATTCCTAATTGCTTCATCAGTTAGCATCCCCACTTTTTGTATAGCACTCTAAATTGTCCTTGGCTCTGTTGCTGCCACCATTCCACGGATTTGTGGAACAAGGCCATAGATGTACCTTTTAATTCTCTTGTTTTCAAGGGTAACTAAATAAGGGACTAGCCTAGCAAGCTCATGGAATTAATCGGTGTACGCTGCATAGCCAGCTCCAGCCATGGCGTGGCACCAAAACTCAGTTTCCAGCTTTTGCATCTCATTGGTTGGACAAAATTCATCCCTCATCAACACCTTAAAGTCCTCCTAGGTCATGCCAACTGTGGCTTCTCGACCTCTAGTCTGGACCTGAGAGTTTCACCAAGTTAGTGCATTACCGATAAAAGAACCAGCAGAGTACTTAACCTTCTCATTCTCCTCACACCCACTCATGTCTTGGACTAATTCCATTTTCTCAATCCAGTGAGTATAGACTATCGCACCACCCTTCCCATCATAATCCTTTGGGTTACAAGCCATGAACTCCTTGTATGAACAACCACCTCGACCGTTGTTCATGTTGACAATCCTAACCTTACACTGGTTGTTGTTATTGACGACATTGTCGTTTTGATTCCCATTGTTCCCTTGGTTGTTCACGTGATTTCCTACTTGGGCTACATTATTGGGTAGTAGGTTTTGCAACTGTTGAGCGATGATAGTAGCAAAGTCAGGGAGTCCGCCACCACCTTCATTTGCTCCGTTAGCTCTACTACTTCCTTGACTACCCTGATCACTTTCTTGGCCACCTTGACCACCTCCTTGAATACCTCGGCTACTCCCTTGGCCATTCCTACCACTTCTTGCTTAATCTCCAGACCTTTCACCTTCTCGATCATCCTGTTCACTTGTTCCTCCACCTCGTGTTGCTGCAGTATGTCGACTAGCATTACGAGTTGTCATTGTTGAAACCATTATCTACACGAGGGAGGATCCATGTAATCATTAGGTCGGTGAGGAATTTCCCATAACGACGGTCTTAAAATGATATTGCTCGAATAACGGTCCTAATGGTGTCAACACTGTTTCGAATGAGCGAGATAACCAAGTCTGCATGGACTGTGATACATTTATAATTACGTTGGTCACCGTATTTATAGATGCTTCCTTTCCCAGTTATACTCGATATCTAGTCCACACAGCCCAGTGAACAACTTAACTAATACGATAGACGATAGACGATACGTACGAGCAAAGCAAGTAATAGGCATACATAGATCCTATCATGCAAACTATATGAAGGTTCCTAGGTTATAATCTAGGCCAAACCACCTAGTTCTTTACAACCAGTGCTTTGATACCAATCTGTCACACCCCAACAACGGCGGAAACACGAGGCGTGGCAGAGAATTGATCGTCATAACACATGTTATGATATAGAGAAATATAAAAATGCATATCAAAAGTGTCACGACCTCCTCCGACGACAAGTGTGAAACTTGTGTCAAAAAAGTCGATGAACACATCACATAGTTCAAATTTATTACAACTCAACTCCCAACATGGGGACCGAATAAGTCTATACTAGTCTAAGAAACATCAACATGAAAACAAGCCTCAAATGGAATCCTTCAACAATGATCCCTCATGGGATAGCTTAAGTCTTTAACGCATTCTATCTTAAGCTTAACGAGCAATTGCATCACCTAAAAATGATACTCGAAAAGGTCAACATAAAGTTGGTGAGCTCGTAGGTTTAGAAGTAAACCCGCTTGTTGTGCCAGAATTTAAGTAGTGGACAATTATGCAATATAAAAGCAAATTGCATGCAATAGTGTATTGAATTCTAACAAAGTAATCACATGATACCATAACATTTGACCAATCAACAATCCATAGTGTTTCGTGCGCTTATTGTCCTCCGAACCTATCACCTACCAGCTGGAGCTACATAGTCAGCTAAATTGTCCTTTCATAAATGTTCACATAGAACTTATGCACAAATTGTCCTTGCATAAAGGTCTACTTAGAGCTCATGCACAAATAGTTCTCATGACATTCACATAGCAACCATAGGCACATAGCATTGTCTAAAATGAAATTGAAGTTTTGCACAGATGAAAAGCATTGAAATGAATTTGAGTATCATTTCCCCCTAACGGATAAAAGTTTAAAAAGTGGGGCAACAAGAACTCACCTTAAAAAGATGTTAAGTAGCTGAGAGTATGACAGTCAAACAACGGCGTACGACGGCTTCCAGACACGTCCTAGCAAGTTGTTTGACTTAGCTTATTTTTTAAATGTGTACTTAAAAGTAGGGGTGGCAATTTTTGACCCGACACGAAACCCGATCTGAAACCGACACGAAAATTAACAAGTTCGGGTTGAGTCTAATAGATTTCGGGTCGGGTTTTGGGTCAACCAATCTGACCCGCTTATTAAATAGGTCAAGTTCGGGTCGGGAATAAATAAAGTGGGTCGACCCGCTAACCCGTTTAAGATTTTTTTATTATATTAAAACTTATTTATATATTATTATATTTGTTAAATGGGTTAAATGGGTCGTCCCGCAAACCCGTTTAACATGTTTAACCTCTGTAATGTGCCAAATTATGTATATAAAACGGGTTAAATGGGTCACCTCGAAATCTGTTTAACCTATTCAACCCGTGTAATCTATTTAACCCGTCAACCCAAGTATATATACGGGTTAAATAGGTTAGGTTCGGGTCGGAGTTTTCTGACCCGCCAACCTGTTAACCCGAACCCGCCAATCAGAACCAGACCTAAATTGCCACCCCTACTTAAAAGTGATGCATAGGAGTTTTGAAAATGTTTCATATTACTGCTTTTAGTAATATTGGTTGCGTGATAGTTGGTGATTTAGACACGAAGGAGATGTACCAAGTAGGTACTTTAGATGATATATATATACTTATAGTATATAAGGAAATAGACAAGCAAAATAGCAAGACTTAGATGATAGATGCAATTAAATATGTTTCGGTAAATCTATCCGGTAACTCTAATTACCTTATTTAATCGTATTAGTTTAAGAAATGACATGTTTTAATTATACCAAACGATTTGGAGAAGTTTTATAATTTATAATATTATAAAATATATTTTTCGTCTTTTAGTCGTTTATTTAAATTATAATATATTTTTTGTCTTTTTTTCGAATTTCTAAGAAAGTATAAATTTTGCAGAATATTCTAAGTACAATATTTTTATAAAATTTTGGTATGACCCGTTCGTTTATAAAACATTTTCCAAGGTTTTAAACCTCATTTTCCAAACACTTTTCCCAATTTAATCAAATTTCGACAAAATATCAAAACTTACGTTTTCGTAATGATTTTTCATTATACATTTCTCCAAAAGACTAACTTAGCTATACGAGTGTAAATTATTTTCAAAAATCCTTTCTAAGTGTTAAAAACGACTAGTTTTCACTTATTGGGCCTTAAGGCCCAATAGTAGTCAAACTTGTTATAAAACTCGATTTAGGCCCAATACTAAAGCCCATTTAGAAAATAAGTCCAACAAGTAATCTACCGAATAGAGCCGAGGCCCACGGACCAAAACTAAGCCATGACTTGGGCTTAGCTTATTGGTTCATGACCTAATAAGCCCAAAATAAGCTATCCTTAGCTTATTTTCAAGCTGTTACGCTATGTGGGTTTCTTAAATACCAAATAAGCTATGACATAAACCATGAAAATAAGCCGGACCACAATAAGCCGCGACTTATTGGGCCTTATTGGTTCGTGAGCCTCATAAGCTCAAAACAAGTATGTTTAGCTGATTAATAAGCTAATAAGCTATGTAGTACCTTTAAATATCAAAATAAGCTATTAAAATAAGTAATAAAATATGCTAATAGAAGCTAAATTACCAAAAATACTTCCTTTTGATTCTTGAGGCTTTTGAACCTAATAAGCCCAAAATAATCTCACTAGAGCTTATAAATAAGCAAAATAAGCTACGTTCTATAATAAGCAAATAATGTCTCTTCACCAATGCAACCACTTTATCATAATGACCAACCCTTGTTTCCCTATCTTTTTAGTTCGAACACCAAACGCACCCTATATGGGGTTTCGTACAATTTTCGTGTTTGATTTTTAGAAAATGCACCGTACAACTAACATCTATGCATCCTTAGACATTCAACAGTACAAGATAAATTAAAATTTGAAGACTTACAAAAGAGGGTTTTGAAGTGAGATCGACACGAAACTAAACAACCCAAACGTTGTTTTTGAATACCCATTCCTATTAGAATCAACCCGGTACGCTTAAACCTTCTTGTTTTTATATAAAAGTTAGAAAATTTATGGATTTATATGTGTGTGTATATTCAGACGAGACCAAAAGAGGAAGAGAGGAGAGAAATAAAAATTTTGTGTGTGTGTGTTGTGTGTGTAGGGAGTGAAGGAAATGGAATAATATTTAGCAAGGCTTGGACATGAATGCCAAAATTATGCCTCCTTATCCCTAAGGGTGTTCGACCGGTTCTAGAATGCTAGGGGGATCCTAGGTGCCTTCCGACACGTGTCGGTTTCAATGATGCTCCTAACTCATGATTGAAAATGTGACCCGAAGCTTTCTAGCATTTTTAATGAATTCAAAATTACATTTACATGAAATTGGAATATTCACACGACATGTTTCATAGTTAAATTTACTTAGATTAAGTATATACCATTTATGTACGTGTCGGACGCGTTGTTTGACATTTAAGCCGATTGCAGGACAAACCTCCTAGAAAGTGATCAATTAAGATTGTAATTCTCTAAAAAGGATTAATATATGAAATAAAGAACTTTATTGACTAATATAATATTCATTGACTCGGGTAAACACGGTAACTGTTCCGACGGAAACAGTAAAAGTCAGAAAGTCAAAGGACTAAAATAAAACATTATGAAACTAGAAAATCCGCAAGGGTTACAAGACGGTTTAGTCTTACAAAAAAACCGACACTTATGCCTTATTGGATCGGACCGAACCGAAGACCGAACTGGACCGGACCATTTCACTCCGGTTTTTGGCTTTAGGTTTTGGCCAAAGTTGGTTTCGGTTTGGTCCGGTTTTCAAAACGTGAACACCCCTACTTCTATCTAAGTATACGTGCAAGTAAATACTACGATATACGACGCGTAAAAAACTGAGTGTAATAGACTCATAACTGTCACACCCCGACAGTGGCAGAAACACGGGGTGCAACGTTTTGAGTACATTGCACAAGATTCAAGATAAACCATACATTGTTACAAGGGATTTAGTTTACATTGTTACATTGAATTTGATCTTGAAAGTGTGACAAATACATGCCTTTGGAAAACGTCTTAGTTTATGACAATTCTTGAATCTAATTTCCTTACTCTATAAAACACTGACAACCTGAAAATGATACTTAAAAAGGTCAACATAAAGTTGGTGAGCTCGTAGGTTAAGAAGTAAACCCAGTTAATGTCCTAATTTAAGTAGTGGGCAATTGCGCAATATGAAAACAGAATGCATGTATTTGATTTAGATTCCCAACATAGCAATCCCATGATTTCATAGTGTTTGATTACTAACATAGCAATCCCATGCTATCATATTGTTTGAAATAGATTCATAGCATTTCACTGATACCAACCATTCCTGATGGTTTGAGCGCCTATAGTCCTCCTTACCTAAAGCCTACCAGCTGGAGCTAAGCATAGGTCGCCAAATAGATGTATGCATGTAGTGTTATGTAAAAGTCCACATAGAACTTTGCATAAATTGAGCTCATAGCATTCACATAGCATTTGACATAGAATTCATGTAGCATTCATACACGTAATCATAAGCACATAGCATTGTCCAAAATGAAATAGAAGTTTTACACAGATGAAAACAGTATGAAATAGATTTGAGTATCATTTTCCCCCAACAGAAAAAGAGTTAAAAAAATGGGGCTACGAGAACTCACCTCAACAAGATGATAGTAGCTGGACTAGATGATCTCTAATTAAGTGCGCAACGGTACCCGGCCACGACCTAGTAATAAGTTTACCTTAGTGATATGTTTCATGATAAATGACTTGTTACACAAACATTTGTATTGATATTTATGAAAATGTTTGCATACTTGATATGATGTACTTTGTATCATGGTTGTGTGGTAACTAAGTAGTTTGACTCGATGAGTTTGAAATCCACGTATGATGTACGATCGAGGAATAAGAATGAAGGAAATGAGGATTATAATATCACGAATAAAATAATACGAATTTAGAATTCGGAGTCGAATACGTAAGAATAATTATTGAAGGGCTTGATAATTAAAGAAATAAGGGCTTAGATGATTTTAAAA